>NW_006496667.1:1674909-1715840 GCF_000471905.2 Amborella trichopoda | reverse complement strand
GCATTTGCTAACTATATGAAGTAACCCCAATAAACCCCAAATGCAACAAAGCATTGAAAGAATTGCATTTCCCAAAACCAGGGTCCAAGAAGCCCAACTTACACATCAACTACAGCCAAAAAGTGATTATAACGGAAGTGGCTATATTAATAAATCTTAAGCTTCTAATAGATCTAAATATAAGGCAACTTAGATATGCACGTACTACACAGATAGTCAAGCAAACTAATATGTTTTTGTCAGTTAAAATTATTCCTTACAATAATTCATTACAACTGATTTCCTCCAATGAGGCTAATCAATGAAAAACATAGAATCTTGAACCTTGGATATCCATGAAAACACCAGATAATGAAGCCAAAATGGCAAACCCATATGAATGGTAGTAAATTTATTAACAAAAATAACAAGTAAAAGATTACAAAATTAATGAAAAAGTAAAGGTATAGTCAACTTAATAAGAAAAAATGAAAAAATAAAAGCTTACAAAGATCACACTGTTCACATAGGTTGGCCACGTATACTACGCGATCTCAATAGCTTCCTTGCGTAGCTGGCCATAAGACAGCTTCATCTAAAACGAGAAACAGGGATAATAGCTATATTTTGACGTAAAGCACAGACACAAACAACAACAGCTCATCTATTGGTGAGCATGTATGCTCGATTTCCTTCTCAAATGAGTATGTTTGTTATATTTTCTCTTGACCTTTCAGTGCAAATAGACCTAGTGAAATAGCATTATAAGCATAATGAGTTCTATGTAAGCTTTCATATCATAATTTCCACGCATTATGTGTACCATAGACATCTTTTCTCGAACATAAATTTGCCTCGGGGACCCCTCCCTCCACACCCAAAAATATACAAGAAGAATTGTAAAACATACAATCTTGGACCAATGGAAATTACATATAAAAAAATATAAAAAATAAATAAAAATTAAAAAAAGAAAAGAAAAAGGCTACCACTTGCGTGCCCAATCATATGAAATTATGACCAACAAGCACGAGCAATAGAAATATCACTCTTTTCCCCGAAATGAATTACAATGACCAAATTCACAACACATACCATCCCATAAGAGATTTTATTCAAGAAATAAACGTAAACCAACAGAAGAACAGTCATCAAACAGAAAGTTAAGGGCCAATTTGGAAACTGACTCGTGATTTGGTCATTCGGTTATTCACCAAGGGACACAATGTGGCTTCTACAAGTGGTTATTCACAAAGGGACACAATGAGGCGATATTCAAAATACCACCCGAACAGAACCAAAATGCATTTTGGGGCAGTTTCACAATTGTGTATTCCATTCATTTTGCTCTAATAGAATTCAAACCATGACATGGAAGATCCAGCTCCAATTTTTGGCTTTCCTAAACAATTACCTAAACTGTACTTCAATTTTTATTGAAGAAATGATTAGAAAAAAAATTATGAATCAGAAATAAACTTATATCTATTTTCCGATCAAATAAAACCCAATATCCGCTCATTCCAAATCCTGAACTTTCACTACTTCTCCTCATCTTTCTCCTATTTTCCCCCAATTTTCCCCAATAAATCACTTCTGTATGTTTTTTTTTAATACTAAATTATTTGAAGCATGGTTTCCAAATAAATTATTTTAATAAGGTTTTTATTCTAATACCAATTTTCCCCAATAAATCACTTCCTGCATTGTTTGAGGCATAAAGAAAGACATCCACAGAATTGTTTGAGGCATAAAGAAAGACATCCACAGACAGGAAAAAAAACAGAAAATCACAAAAAGTATACCCAGATACAATTGTTACAAAATTGAGGAATATAGCCCAATAACTCTAAATCAGAATCACCTAATGATATTCAAATTTACTAGAAGTATACACCAACTACCTACCGTCTAAGAGTTTTCAGAAGGCATTATAAAATAAGAAGACAGCAGAAAGACCAAGAATACAATTCATCGAGATATCAATTCAAAAGAAATCCAAGATAAAAGAGTAACAATATAAAGCCCAGAATCCCTAACCATCCTTAGAACATATCTTCACTTGGACGCCTTAAAATCGATATATCCATTCAAAAGAAATCGCAGCGGAAAGATAAAAGTGTAACAATATCAAAAAATCCCTAACCAACCTTAGAACGTACCTTCAGTTGGACGCTTCAAACCAGCAACCGAGTGATCCACAGAGCTATTTGGCAAAATCCCGAGTGTTTCTCCACCAACCCGTGACGGTTGTGTATACAGAGAAGCTCCAGACAGGCGGCTTGCGGTAAAAGTATCAGTACCAGAGAACCTCAAGCTATCTGACTGGTTCAAAAACGCAGACCCTTTATCCAGAGAATACCTTGATGGATCTGAACCAGTAATGGTATCAGTGCCCATGTATCGATTAGAACCGAGTAGAGACGCATCAGATGAGTAAGGATCCGCAATGTAGTTCGTAGAAAGCCTTGAAGAATAGAGACTCGAAAGGCTGCTTCCTCCATATGAACTGTAAGTCTGGTTAGCCATGCCTGTCTGCAAATACAAACCTAGAAAAACCCTTTAGAAACCCTAAAATGGAGACAAGTGATTTAATACGAATGGCTCTTTATTCTTCTTTCGCTTTTTCGAACGTAAAATTTACTTTTCGGGGCCTTCAGGGGATAGCGGAAAAAATACGCGCTTTCGTATTCCCGAAAAAGAAACTACACCGTACTTCGCATGACCGCAGGGACACCTCGTAAGCATATCTTCGCCATCCAATGGCTGATTTGACCGTCACAGAGTGGTAATAGAGGCCATGGGTCCTAAAACAAGGAATACGATTATCTCAAAGGGCATGGCTTCTATTAGGCTCCAACATTAAACAATGCGTATCTTTAAATTTTAGCTGTAAATTTGTTTTAAGATTATTTGAAAATCTATTTTTTATATCTAATTAAAATATTTTTAAACTTAAGAAATAGTCAAAATCAAATAGCACGATGCATTATTTTTGGGACTCAAAATGTGTTTTTTTTTTTTATATTTATACATCTTAATGTCAAGATGATCAATTAAAGCGTTTTTCAACATTAAAACAACCATTTCCAATGGATTTTTAATATGCATATTTAATTCTACATTTTAAGGTTGCAGCCATATATAAACTCTCAATTTTCAATAAAGAAATGACTAGCTTATATAAAAAGACACCGTTTCTATGCGGCCAGCCTGCACATTGTAGAAATGTGGGCTTGGCAATAAATATATTTTTAAATATAATTTGATCTTAATTTTTAAAAATATATAATCTTTAACATAGAGATCACGAATATAAAAAAGAAAAAATTGAAAACTAGAAATAATTATTATATTAAAAAAATATTTAGACTGTTAGTTACATTTATTTTTAGATGGGCCACCTATTTGTATCCATCTTTAAGATAGATACTTTATACCAAGGGACCGCATATTGTAGAAATCAATATGGTTTTTAAAAATCAATATGGTTTTTCCCATATAAAAATCAATATGGTTTTTAAGGAATGGCGTAGGAGACAAAGCATCATCCCTTTTACCAAATAATTGAGGTTGGCTATATAAATTCTGATCCATCATTCTCCTTTATTAAGAACCATGTTCTTAGTGAGGCCATGAGTCCCTATATTTTTTTCTACTGCTGCCAACTATGTCTTTTTTGGCATATATCCTTTGTCTTCTTTTAGCTTTCTACTTGAACTAGCCCGCACCTCCTATAGGTGATATATTGGATTGACGTTGCATATGATCCACTTAAGTCTACTTTATCTCATCTTATGATTTGTTGGCTTCACCCTTAAATTCTCTTGAATGTGTAAAACCTTAATTACAACTATCAAACAACAAAGGTAAAGTAGGATTGAGAAAAAAAAATCAAATGGCATAATCGGCACTCTTTAAGTTTAGTTCGTATGGAAAATAGTTCTATGTAAACATTTGATACAACATGAAAATCTTGCTATGAAAGTATTTTCACACAAAAAAACTCTTTCAGATAACTAAGTGTGGGAGTTTTTTCATACTAGTAAGTTCCAATACATTTTTTTAGCATCAATTGTCAACCATTTGCTGAAAGAAACTCCCGCACCAAATTATATAAAGGAATTTTTTCATGTAAAAATACTTTCCCAAAATACTTTCACGCGTACCGTGCCCAAAATGTTTTATATTTGGTTTGTATTGTTAACGTGTGAAAATAATCAAGCAGGGAAGGCTTTACTATAAAATAGCCTCATCCATGTGAAAACATTTCCTTGCTCATGAGTTACGCAAATACTTCTCGAGCTTCCTTTTCATCGGCACCCCAAATAAAATTATTAAATATTCCCTTCTCCACTGAGGGGACCGAGGAAGAGGGAGGGATCATGTTAACCCAACATGCTTGATCTCTCAAACCAACAACCACAACTACTGAGGTCCTCTCTCTCTCAAATGTAGAATTAAGGTGCACCTCAAATATCCATCAAAATGATCATTTTGTTATTGATCAAAATGTATGGATATGAAAAAACAAAAAAGATTTCGAGTATTAAAAATAGGACACCTTGCAATTTATTATCAGGACCGTTCATTTTCAATATTTTCATTTGTTTATAGATCGACTTTATTTGAATTATTTCTGAAATTTTAAATTTTATAGTTAGAGATAAAAATAGATTTTAAAGTCATCCTAAAAAATTTTAACACCAAAATTACATCTTGTAATAAAATTTAGAGGTGCGCCTTTGATTGTTTAAAGTTGCAACCTTATGCAAACCATACCCATATATAAATAAATGAGCCGGCTTACTATTAAAAATCTTGTCCATTAAATTTCCTTAAGCTGCCTTACTTGATTAGACAATCATTCATCTTACGCAATCCAGTATATTGGTACTTATGAACCGTTTAAAGTCAAAACAAAACAGAGGGTGTTCTCTTGAACTTTGAAGTTTCTTAAAATGATGTTATTGTTGCAGCGTTCATCCATTTGATTGGGAGAACTTTGGATTATGTACGTCTTAACTAATCTCTTCTTCATCCACGTAGATCACCCGCCACGGGAGAATTGAAAAGCCCTTGACCCCCTCAATGCTGCACAAATTCTTACATACCGTAAAAGCATTTTAACATGATGCATCAAAACTCTACAATAGTTCTGTATTAGTGAAATGTTCTTGATTTTCTTTATTTATTTTCTCAAAGTATGGTGGATTGATATACATACTGATAGAATGCATGACTTGACTTTGATGATATACCTTTTTATTTTTATTTTGGTGGCTGAGCATGGATTGGTAGATTTTCGCATATATTATTGAAATTCATTGAAATTTACAGGTGAATTTAAAGAAATTTACAATTTAGACATGTGCTAATGTGCAACCTCGTGCTTGAAGTTCTTTTCTAAAAGCTATTGAGTGTCCGATATTGCTTAATATGGATATTCATGTATAAAATTGTATGCTGCTATGTGTGGTCACTAATTTTTATTTGGTTTTTTGAGTGCACCAGCAGAGCCCTCTTTTTCGTTGGTTTGTGGAACTAATTGAGCTGCTCAGCACTACCAGACTTGCTAATGCTTGATTGAATAGATGAATAGTTAAAGAGAGAGAGAAGAGGGGGCTTGCTTGAGTTTAGAGTGAGGTTACACCAAATCCTTCTTTCTCAAGATGGCTAAGAAAATTAGATTTAATCCTATAATTGTACATCTTTTGATATGTAAGCAACCCAAACACTCGGAATAAATTAGTTTTTGCCCAAAAATTAGGGCAAATACGGATCACAAAAAAATTAAGAAAGTTCAATAATCATGAATAATTTAGATTTGGCTCAAAAAATGGAGTGAACAATTCAGATATGTAAATATGACAGTCGATAAAATTATAATTTACAGTTATTGCAAGGATACATCAAAGTCATTGAACAATGATCTTATGTCTTTATATAGTATCATTTAGGTCCTATTTGACAATTTTTTTATCGATATTTACATTAAATGCAACAATAATGCTTTATTTGTTGTCCGGAACACGAAACATACACCAATGTTATGGGAAGCATGAAACCAAATAATAGAAACACAACTAAACACAACAACTGTATTAAGAAACGATAAGGCTTGTAACACAAAGCATATGCTTACTGTTAAAAAAAATTCCTCAGTATAGGATCACCAATTAGCACACAAGAACCCAAAAATGTGAAACAATAGTCCGCCCAAATTTTTATGTTGTATCTATGAAATAACAAAAATTCAAAAATTTGATATTAATCAAACTTACATATATAAAGAGAGAGAGAGTAGAAGGAGGCTTGCCAATATTGGACAATGCATGCAAGCAGTATTCGACCTGAACTCCTAGTCACCAATTGCCTAAATCTTTAATTATGATGGAATCTCTCTCTATTCATCTTTGTAATCATGCTCTTGGTTTAGAGAAAATGAAGATTTTTCATTGGATTTATATTTCTCGAAGTATATGGTTATCTTGGGCGAGTTTTTTTATTCTAGAATACGTTGGTAGTGTTTGTTATTTTTTATTTCAGTTTTTTCCATACAATTTTCTTAAAGGAATATTTTGGTAAGAGAAAATTTATATAAAAAAAATTCTATAAATCAGAAGTATTAATTTATTCCCATTTTTAATGTGCGTATCTCAAAACCAATATTCGTAGATATCAAATCAATTTGAACAACAGGGAAATTGTAAGAAGATTTTTAAAAAAATTTTTGTTGAAAAGTACAAGATACACATTTGAGTTCCATAAAAAAACTATATTTTGAAAATCTTTTGAAAACCAGAAATTTTGATCTGATTTCAAAAAATTATGAGATTTTTGGAAAAAATTATATTCTAATAAGAGAGTTGTAATCTACACACACTCTCTCTCTAGTTATATAATAAGTGAGTGAAAATCAAGAGCTTGTTTTACACATAATTCTATTGTAATTCTAGTGTTATAAACATCTTGAAACCTGAAGGCGATTCTCATGCAATGCATATATATTTCAATCAATGATGTGTAAGTGCATATAAATGCACATTACTATATTTGAATCGATCTGCTATTCATGCATGGAGTCTCTGAAGTCTAAAGTATAAGGTCCCAACATCATATAGGAATCATGAACTCATCTCGATGACTTAGTGATCTCAAAAAAGTAGAATCAAACTACAAACTTCACACACAAAATCTAGTGAAGATTGAATACTTTTCAGGTCAACCCATTTAACTCCTAGTACATCAAATATGGTTCATCGCTTCATCTTTGTTTCTTTGATCACATACTCCATGTTTAAGAGCAACACGTACTTGGGTGTTTGGTCTTCATGTCTAAAAAATATTTCTCTGCACAATTGTGAATCTTTCCTCTAAGAGGCATGTCAGGTCTAGAATCTAAAGGGCACCACATAACAATTGTCTCGATGAGGAGAAACGAAAAGCAAAAAGAGAATTGGTAACTGCTTCATGAAGACATTTTCTTCAAGTTTGACAAACGATAAATGTCTAATACATAATTTGAATCAAATGTTCGTTTATGGTCCTCTTGACATTTAAACAATATAGTGTGAAACCCAACTTACTACCAAACATTTCACGTTTTCTTCATCATGAAAGAGAACTTGCACAAAGGTAGTTTTTGCATTAATTACATTTCCCAATATATAAAGATGCCTCTAGACATCCTCCCAGTATCCAAAAAGGCATCACATACGTGAGATGCTTAGAAAACGAAGGACACCAATAAATTATGCTTGACAAAATACAACAAGAATTAAGCCAACTAATAAAGCTAAAATACAATCCGCTACCCAACAGGAGTTTGCACTGTTGAAATGGTACCCCCAAGTTACCAGCATATTCATCAAAGATAAATATGAGCTAACATCCAAGTAGCTGAGCCCTTAGAACAGTTCTCTATACCTTGTATTAACTATGTTTCTTTAACCTTTTAATCTCATTGATGGCATTCACGTCTTTAGTACTCTTCTCACTCATGTCTTTAGTACTCTTTTCACATGTACATATTGTCTTGTTGAGGCATTGCCCAGATGAAGCAATGTGGAAACCGATCTTGCCTTTCCACTCCTTGATTTGTCTCCCACTCCACATAGAGGAGTTGGACATTGACAAAACTAAGTTTGCATTGTTTCTATCTAATTCAAAGACTACGTGATAATAGGACCCACCTTACTCTCAACATCCAACATCAAGCTAAATATTGCATGCCCAGGTAACTTCATAGACCAATCCCTGAACTCCCACCAACCCACATAGGAAAAGTCCACCACTTAAGATATCTTAAAAACTTCTACATGATCAGATTCCCATCAATCTTATTACTGTAATTTATCTCATACTCCACACGAAGGAGTTGAACATTGACAAAACTAAGTTTGCATTGGATCTATCTAGTTCAAAGACTACATGATAATAGGACCCCACCTCACTCCCAATATCCAATATCAAGCTAAATATCGCATGCCTGGGTAACTGCACAGACCCATTCCTGAACTCCCACCAACCCACATATGTAAAAGCTCACCACCTAAAATATCTTTAAAAGCTTCTACATGATCAGATTCACATTGATCTTATTGCAGCGAAAAAGAGAAATTCACATGGCTAATATTCATATTCTTGAAAAACTCTGGTCAAGATTAACAGAAGCATCATCCAATCCAATGTTGAACAATAATAGAAGGCTTTTTGTATGGAGCAATCTCATGAGATAGACTACTTCCTGTATGTTGTTACCATTCTTGGTCTCTAGTCGATATGTCAGCCCCATACATATGTTGAATCGATGACATGTAAGTTGCCAACAACCCCATCTTCCATGAGTTAATCATACACATTTCAATTGTTAATGAAAACATAACAGAACAACCATCTGGTATGCTACTGATATGGCATTAAATTTAATGGTTTCTTAATAGTTAGGTGCTACTTCAATTATCTGTATAATTCGAAGGGTGCATTGGTCATATATTATGTTAATATAACTCAACGGGCATTAATATATTATTTGTTAGTATTTGTTGGATTGAATGCTTCATTCAGCGAGAGGAAATCCACTTAAAAAGCTCTTTTCCAAATACCTTTTCTCAATTCAATTGTTACCAGGCATATAACAAGAATGAAACTTATGCTTAATCCACAGAAATATAGTCGCAAACATATAAGAAACAAAGCAAGATCAAATATTAATTCAACTATAAACCTAGTGTCTATCTGTGAACAAAACAAAATGAGAACCTCCATAATCTTTGGACATACAAAGAAATAGCTACAGCCACAATAGTATCTACCTTATCACTTTGTTTCCCACCAGCATGTTGATACAATTTTGGTTTGTTGAGTAGAATTTAATTTCTTTTGCCCATACTTTATACATATTTACAAATTTTCTTGTCTTGTGACATCATAAACTGAAAAATTACAACAAATAATCTCAAATGAGAAGAATTTAAGTATCAAACCCAGGTACATTGCACACATTAAATATTTAAACAAATAATTACATTACATAGTGTGGCAACCAATATCCGTGAACCAGAGTTCTCGGCATGCCACTTCCACAACATGCACTTGCTTGCTGGCCTTGACAACATTTTCGATATGGAAAGCTCCATGCCCCAAGATCTATACGTTTCGTTAAGGCTATTGAAAGACAAGATATTTCTGAGTAAGAAAGGCTTCCTGAGCCCATTTCCCTTATCTTCACCTTTGTATACATTACAATGAATGACTTCATTGTCACAATCGAGTGAGGCCCAAAGTCGTAAAGTCTTTCCTTTCTTTAAAGAACTTTGGGCTGATGCTATAATCAGAATGGATGAATTCTCACAGCATTTCTAGAATACATGGAGGTGGGACGACTAGTGTTGGAGCCCCGGTGAGCCCCTTAAGCTCAATCACTTTGATGGGTAAGTATGTTTCTCATGAGCCTGCAATGCTGCATATTGGTCCAAGATCACGCTTGCCTTGCCTTGGCAGGTCCGTGCCCCGTCTCTTGGATGATGTCATGAAATGTGAGATGGAGAAGAAGCAAGGAGAGGTGGCCTATGCAATCAGCTCCATCATGTGGGAGACTCATGGGTACACCTAAGCTCAAGCAATGGTCAAATTAAAAGGCCCAATCGAAGCAGGTTTCTACGAGATGGAGTGCAAGGTGTTAAAAAATCAAATTCGATGAAGAGGATGAGAGACTGGTGAATGATCCTTTTTTTTTTTCGATCTCTTGAGCACTATTTTGCATGCAGATAAAAATACTCTCTACCAATTTGACAAATTCGATATTGAAGTACAATCTTTATGGCCAGAGTGTGCTCAAAGAAACCTTTCCAAAGCAAGATGATATTATTCAATACAAAAGAAGTGCTATTGAGACAAATCAAATTCCAAGTGGATGAGTAGGGAAAGAAACAAGGTAAATAACAATAAGATTCAAAATGAAAGTACCATTCGGTCAATTCAGTTACCTTGCTTGTATTGTAACTTCATTCCAGAATGTTTTAGGCAATAAAGTTCGAAGATAATCCCACCTCACGTCCACAGATTCATATTCCTTTGACATCAAGGAATTGGAAAGAGCTCAAGGAAAAAAAGGTGTGCATGGACAAAGAATGTCGCCCAAGATTCGCACCAAGGATATGTCCAGCACAACAACACCATCAAAATAATGGTCTTCGACTTTCGAATTAAAATAAATCCATACAAACATTATATCAAACATCTCAGGAACATGTACGGGGTAATTTTAGAGCAAGGATCAATACATATCTTAACAAAATCTTTGGGCAAGAACCCTCAATAACAAGAAATTTCCATATAAATCTAAAAGAAATTATTCTGTTCATCAATTCGGGCTAAAGCAAGTGTGATCTTAATAAACCCAAAAATCAGAACACACAAAACCTGATGAATGAGAAAAATGCCCATACCTTCTCCTTTCCTTTCATCTTCGAGATGTGCTCAGTCCCGAGGCTCCATTGAGGATTTGCTCCAACCATTCTTGATCCCTCAAAGATAACCCTCGCCAAGAATTCCAGAAAAGGGGGCCATGATGACGCAATTTTTTTTAGAAAATGGGAAAAGATAGAATCCCAGTTTTTGAAGAAGTCTTTAGAGATATGCAGCTTGGAGAAATCAAGTTTAGAGTGAGAGTAAGAAGTTCATAAAAAGGTGAAAGCAAAGAGTAGTAAGAGTGAGAGGTTGGAGGTTGGGTTTGCCTGTTTTAGAAAGTAAAACCAGGAAATTTTTAGAAAGAGAAAGCTGAGAATGGAAGGAATATGAATTTAGAGAGAGGAGTGAGGCAATTCAATTTTTAAGGGAGAAGAGAATAAAAGTGCTAAGTTTAGAGAGAGAAAAATGGAGTTTGTTGGAGAGAGAGAGCAAATCAAGTCTACTGCTGCTCATGTTGTTCAAAAGAAACAGTAAACCGGGAAGAGCGAGAAAGAGAGTTCGTTGGAGGAAACAAGGAAAAAGTTAAAAAGGTGTTCGTTGGAGGAAACAGGGAAAAAGTAAAAAAGAGAGTTCCTAATGACTACTTAGTCTTCAATTTGGGCTCATCCTCTTTCTCTTTGAGAACCGCCACATGGGCCGACCATCGGGCCAGTTCGACTTCTGCCTTCTCCAAGCTAATTTCAGATACATCTTCACCAGACTTAGCCCGCTTTTTCGAAAAAGATGTGCCATCATCTTGAGAAGGTGCAACATCCTTAGTAGGGGCAAAGGTTTCACCATGAGACCTAGGTACCCAAGGACATAAGGGAAGGGGAAAAGCACACTCCCACCACCAAGAATTATAATTGGAAGTGATCATGGGCTTATCCTGTTCGATTAGCCTTTCATCAGAAGAGGATTTCTTCCCCTTCTAGGATAAGCTTGCTCAACCAAGATGGGTGAAAGAGTGTTGCTTAAGAGGGAACACGGGGCGACGGTCAATGGCTTCTCCAGGGGATATGTAATTTTGGATGTATCGAAACTGATGAAGCCCCCTTTGAGGAAAATAACCCTTAGTAAAGTGTTAACTGCCAAAAGAAAGCATGAATACCCCATAAGTGGCAGGAACAGGGGCATATTCTCGAGACCTCGAATCACCCAGTCAAATGACAATAATTCATCAAAGATCATGTTGTAATAGTTGACGTCATGGGGTCGATCAATATAACTAATATATGCTAACCTGAGGGAAACAAATACAACAATGGTAGACCGACGAGGGCGAATGACTGCGTTTTGCTCAAAAGCCCAGATCTGCAGAAAACAGAAGTCGAAAGATGCCAAAAGTCACAATGTAAAGAAAAATCAAAATCAGGCCATCTAGGAGATCTTTCCCTGGGCAACACATCTGGTGTCGCCCACTATGGCCTAGGCGACACACTTGTTGTTACCCAAACCCTTCTGAGACCAAAAATTTGAATTCCAAGAAAAGAAACAGAGCAAAAAGGTTCATAAAACGTACATGTAAGATCAAAACACTCCCTTCGACGAATCAATCGCCACGGGTAACCCAATTGAAGAGGCCACTATAGATACCTGCCAACACTGCCGGGACAATGGTGTACCCTGCTCTTTCCCAGAAAGCATCAACTAAAGGGATAAGAGAACTTTGAATGGTCTTCCGACCACTAGGGAAGAGAACCGATCCAAGAAGCACAAAAAGGACATTTTGATTTTCTCCGCTGCTTGGGATCGCTCTTCATTGACAACAAGGGTTTCCATATGAACCCAATCCCCTCGAGGAGAATAAGCAGCCCCTAATTGTCGTGTCCCCAAGAAGGAGTGATCATCAGTGGCCGTAGATGGTTGATATGCAATACTAGATAAGCTCAAGCTGGAACTTCTCACTGCTTCTTTTAAAGTTGGAGTCGTCTCTCTTGTGGGAAGGAAGAAGGCATTGGTCTGAAAATTGAACATCTCTACAAGAGCTTCTATAAGGGAAAAATTGACATGGAAAGAGGCCATAGTCAAGATTCCCATCATAGAAATTGACTTGAGAACAACCATGAGTTCAAGTCACTACCTTGCCAAAAGATACCAGCCCTTGAATCAGGGGCTGATTACAGAATAACCTTGAACCCTTCGAGGAGCATCCCTTGTCCTCAAACCTTGTGAAATATAGAATGGGAGGCCATCTGAGAAGTGCCTTACCCTAACAAAAGGAGGAAGAACCTCTTCCTCTCTCTCCTTTACATGATCAGTGCTCTTTCTTTTTACTTTGGGAAGGTCATTGTTTTTCCTAAGAGCCATTGAAAACCAGTATAAGGAGGAAGAAGGAGGAAGAAGAAGGAAGGGGGAGGAAGAAGAAAGAAGAAAGTTTTCAAAGGGGAAGGTACATGGATGAGATGATGAGAATCCCCTTCCAAATCCACAACATTAAACGAGTAAGGGATCGCCTCATTGTTGAAGACATATTTCTAGAGTCAGGATGATTATTATAGGGCTTGGACAAATTTAAAGTTTGGGCGCCAAACTGTTTACAACACAAAATCAGAGAGATCTTCTACTAAAGATCCCTCGGATCTGAGACTACAAACTTGTTTTTAAGATTGATAGAGAGTGGGATCAATCAAATTCCGATCTAAGGGCAGATCTATCTAGAAATGAACAGATCAGCAACAAAGCCAACATCGATCCTACGCATGAAATACTGAAATAAAGCAATAAAAGCTATTTAAATCAAATAAAATAGCTACAAAATGAACTAAAAATGGAGAAGAAAAGGTACTGGCCCGGCCAGTTGAACCGAAACACCCGAGGCTTCAAGGCCTTGCCCGTATCAGGACTGCGGCTGTGTTTGCACCGTGAGTCATTTGTGTCTCTTTTCAGGACTTGGCTTGATTGAACTAAGGTTTTTCTAATCTAAGACTAAAGACTGAAGGTAGGCTTCATCGAAATAGGGGTTTCAGGGTTTTACCTCAATCTAGGATTTGCTCATAGATTATGGTTTTTCACCTTTTTTTTTTGGCTAACCTAAAAAGGTTGTCCAAATGCACTTTCATAGGATGAAAAGCATGTGAAATGTTCAAATTTGGAAGTTCAATAGAAAGCCAGCTCAAAAACACGTTTTTGAGGGTCAGAGGGCTGGGCAACACACCAAACCCGAGCTCACCAAGCCCAAAAGTGTCTGAATGCATTGGATATGGTCCATAATGGGTTGGCAGCTGAACATCCGGGATTTGGATTGATCTTGCTTGGGTGACACACACACTTTGTGTTGCCTAATCCAAATCCGACCAAAATCTGAAATTTCCAATTCTGGGTTGATTTATGCACTTTTGTTAAAAAAATTAGGTTAAAATATAACATTTTACTATTTTTCTTGAATATTTCCAAAATCAGTGAGTTTGCAAGATATAGGATGGGACCATGGAACTATGGTACTTTGTGGTTCAGGGGTTGTATGTAACATTGTGGTCCTAAGGGTTTAAGAAAATCATGGAATTTGCCAGTTTAAAAATGGGGTGTCTACACTTGGATATATATTTTTAAGAGAAATGCATGTGAAAAAGTAAATCCTAGTTTTTGGTATCAAACCCCAAAACCATCCCCAAACTAACCCATTAATGACAAATCCCCAAATAATCAATAGTCTTTACTTACCAATTTGCATCGTAGCACAAATAATTTACAAAAAAACTCAATTTTAAATCATGTTAGAAAAACCCTATTTGCATCAAATCAAAGCACCAAAAAACAAATAAATGAGCGAGTTAAAACTCAATTTTAAATCATGTCAGAAAAACCTTATTTGCATCAAATCAAGGCACCAGAAAACACATAAACAAGTAAGTTATCTTGAGTTCTAGAAGAGATTGGTTCTACAAAACCATGGCCTCAAATAAACCTTTCTACTTTGCAAAAGTAAAAAATAAAAAAAAATAAATCCTTTAGCTAAATTGAAGATCAAGCTGAGAGTTTTGGTTTCAGATAGACTGCTTATCAAATAGAGAGAATGGAGAAAAAAGCTAAATCACATACCTCAAATAGAAAGAGATTGATCAAGCAAGAAATACAACCCCGAGGTCAAAGAAAGAGAGAATATGAATAGGTTCATTAAGCTAGAGTGAGAAACCACATATCCAAGAGTGAGATGGCGAAAACTATAGGGGATGGAGAAAACTATAGGAGCTTTGGGTTTTAATTGTTTTGGACTGGGATTGTTGGGTTTATGTGGCCTTATGAGTGATTGTGAAGAGACATCATGAACTCAGTAGGAGTGTGATCCCTCGTAGACCATACCATGTAAACGATGTTTACAGATATTGGATTGTACTTGACGATCTAGGCCAGTCGATTGGAAAAAACCCATGTCACTCGAGCATAGAGAATTAATCGAGAAGGGTTCTAATGGGTCATCTCTTGATGAGGTCGGAGTATCTGCCTGAATGAGTAAACCGAGGGACTATGTGACCCTTGTGTGTGATGGTGGTCTACGGAGATGGGGACCAAAGCCTCATCTATGTACCATCACATGACATACATATTGATAGACTGTTCAAGAAAGCGAGCAAGCCACCTTTTAGGATGAAGTGTATGCATGTGCGATATATACCCCTATGCTCCATAGAGTTGTGGTCGCATCAAGTCTAGGTGACTGGGATTGCGTTCTCTTAGCTCATCGGGCAGACTTTGGTGACCTGCTAATGAGCCCCTGCTTGGACTGTGGTTCATGGGCAACACTAGGTCGGCATGATAAAGCAAGCGTGGTTTATAGTCCACAATTGAAGGTGGAGTGCCCCATTATTGATTTAATTCATTGACCATATGGATTATTTTTCCATCAAATTAATTATGTTTATTTTATGAGAGATATTATTTTAGAATTATTATTTAAATTTTTATAAACTCCTGGGTATTTTATTGATAATATTTGGGTTTATAAAATTAAAGATTTTTAATGATTTAAATATTCAAATAATATTCTAAAATTTATTTTATTATTTTTAATATATATAAAATTTTATGGAGGCCCATTGTGCACATGGGCCTACCATATTTTTGAAGGTGGGGCCCATAAATCCCTATCTTGGGTGGCACGCCACCTTTTGAGGGGAGGCTTATCCCACGGGTGGCACCTCCCCCCTCTTTATGGGATTTGTTGATGTTTTATCTCAAATTGATTTGAGTTAATAAAGTGTATTATCTTTAAGAGATTTGAATAAAATCTTTTAGAAGGCCTATATGGCTTATGAATATATATTTTGAATAGAGCACAATATTTTATTGATTAATTTTTATTTGATGGGATAATGGTCAAAGGAAAGGGGGATAATGGTTCAGCATATTCCGCAATGTTGATGGTCCATCTATGGAATGAATGACTCAGATCTCTCACCCTACAAGTCACATTTGATCGACGATTCAGATTCAATCTTGTGACGCAAGCAATGGAAACCCTAACCCAATTCTCTATAAAAAAGGGTAATCCCCTTTCATTCTAATCATGCTCCACCTCTCTCGTATCTCTCTTCATAAGGGGCACGCCCCTCTCACTTCTCCCATCCCTCTCGAGCAAATACCTATTCTCTCTCTTAGTCCAATAAAAGGGGCACGCCCCACCTAGAGATAAACTATCTCGCTCTAATTTGATCTAAGCCTAGAGATAAACTACCTCTCTCTCTAATTTCTATTTTGATCTCTCTTTAATTTCTAATTTGATCTAAGCCTAGGGTTGCGAAATTTAATCTAAGCTTAGGGTTGGGCCTTGATCCTAAAGCTCTTGTGAGAGCACAAGGGTTCTATTGAAGAGCTTGGCCGAAATTAGCTTTCTCAGTTGAGATTGAACGAAGAGCGTCGGATGATGACAACTCGGTCTGGAGTGTAATAAGCCCGATTGAGGTAATCTCCGATATTCTCTTTTGTTTCTTGCATATAATTGTATAGTCCTTATATTCTCAAGCACAACATTTGTGGTTATTTTTTTTTACTAAAGAAAATTGGTTCAATGGCATCAAAGTTTTTAAGATTTTGGATTTTTAAGTTTTTATTTTTTTTGAAAGCAAGAGTTGTTGTAATAAGGCTATTTGTATGTGATCTTCGCCAAAAGAGTAGAAAAGAAAAGAAGTGAGAAACTATATATATATATATATATATATATATATATATACTCCTACCAAGATCACATTAGCCTTTCTTTCAGGGATGTTACCAACAAAGAAATGATCCTAGCTGCCCATCTAAATTGTACTGATAGGAAATGGGAGACATATATAAGGGAGGGAACATGTAAGGAAATTTTTTCCATGGCATGTACTCCAAACCTGTGGCATCCTAAGTAATCAACCTTCCCATTTCATCTTGACTTAGATCGATATAGCAAGCACACTTCACAACAACATAGCGTAACAAATTACCAAATTGTAGGCTCTGTTTGGAGAGTTATAATAACTTAATAAAACAAAATACCAATCCTAGGGTAGTTTGACCAGCAAAACATCCCCATGAAGGAAGTTACCAAGAAACAAAGTGCAAAACATTTTCTTTAATTTTAAGAGTTGTAGGCATTTTAGCAGCATGATAAATAGGGAAACGAAAGTCGACACCTAGAAATATAGGAAAAAAAGACTTTATTCCCAAAATTTGGTCAAAATGGGGCCTTAATCATGGATTTCAAATAGATACTCTCTTGTGAAACTATTTATCACATCCACTTTTTTTGAAGGGGATGTTCTCCTCTCCCTTTATGGTTTAACTATAACATAGGAGATTTGGAGTTGGTGCAGAAATCTGATCAAATTAAATATCCTTACTCCTCAATAATGCTAATTGTATTACAACAATGGATAAATCCTGGATTACAAAAGTTAGGGACAATGTTATGGAGATTTCTTTGGGTCTTTGTGATGTGGAACATTTGGAGGGAATGCAATATAAGGGTGTTTGAAGCTGAAAGCGTAGATATCTATTCCTTAAAAACAAATATCCTTGCTATGGCGGCTGATTGGCTCTCCATAAACAAAGATAACAGCTTCATTCCTAGAAATCAGATTATTCAAAACCTATTTGAAGTTGCAAACTTCCAACATCGATCCAATAGTAGACAAGCAATATAGGTTCTACCACCATAGAGTTTCAAACTCAATTTTAATGGCAGCTCTTTCAGAAATCTAGGTCTTGTTGGGTTTGGTGGAATTGTTCGTGATAATATGGGCAACATCATATTGACTCTCTCGGGACCAATTGGCATCTCAACTGTGAATGAGGTAGAAACAAGAGGATTATTGGAATGACCGAGGTTATTTTTCTAATTAAGTGGAAATAAAATGGTTGAGGGCGATTCAAAAAAATTGATAGCATGGAATAAAAGAGAGATGAAATCATCATGGAGATTGACCTCCCTTTTTGACGAAATTTTTCATTTTTTAGCTTGCGGCTCTTTTGAGCTCCTTCATTGTTTTAGAGGGGCTAACTTCAAAATTTGATTCTCTTGCTAATGGTGGTGTACACCACTCTTCATTGGTGGTTACATTACATAAGAAAAAGAAAAAAAAATAGAAGAAGGAATTTTGTGCTATAAAGATGAATATAATGACGTTCTCAAGTAGCAGCTGAGGAAACAACTGAATTTGATGATGCAGATGGTAGAGCCAATGGTGCCAGAGGTGATCTAAGAGGAGTCAAATGCAACTGTGGTGGCACTGGAGGCAATGGCCTCCGCGGGGTGACTGAACCAAAGAATGGATAGTTTAGCAGCAACCATGCACAACTTTTTCACAGTCATCATATATACGAGGGTGGATTAGTGATGAGTTGTTGATCGGGAAGTTGGATCTAGAAATCGAGGTAATGAGTAACGTCTGGTTGTCAAGCAGCATGGGAAACTGAGAACCTCAGGCGAAGCGAATCAAAGTCTCATAAAAAAGTCTATGTCGTAAAACATGGTATTGGAACAATTTTGGTGTCAACTCTGTTTAGCAGGGCAGGCAGGAGCAAAAATAAGGTACCGAGTTTTTTTTTTTATTGTTCATTTGAGCGGAGGTTGTGGATGTAAGGGGGCTACAAGTACCCTCATGGTGGCAATGCACAAGAGGGACGTGCAAATATAAAAAGAAATTAAAAATGAGTTAATATGGTTACAACTTTCAATTAAACCCAATGAATGAGAGATTTCAAAAAGTATGAGTAATTCCATTTAGACAACACAAAGAAGGAAGAGTTGCGCTCTACATTTTGCAACTACTTCTCAGTTCATCATAAAAGATTAGTCAACAAAGGATAATTATTATTGGTAAAGGGCGAAGAGCTTCAGCTCAACTGAGAAATGGAGTGTAATGAAGGGATTATTTATTAAAAGACTAAGTTGTATGGAATCATTTAAAGACAGAATTTTTATGGGTAATAGAAACAAGAAAATTTTGGCTACTGTTACAAAAAACACATGAGAATCAACTACCATAAATTCACATTGATGAGAAACCAATTTGATTCATTCAAATCATATCACGCATTCTTTGTAGACCCTAAAAATTTCATACAGATCTCCTTGACAAAACTTATGAAGTGATAAAGCACAACAATCAATCCAAGGAACAAAAGAAACATTTATCAAATAATCTAATCATATTTACTCAAAAAAATTATCTACCCAAAAAAATAATCTAACTATAAAATCATTAGAGAAACAAAAAATTATTCAAACAAGAGAGAAGGGAGGAGCACAAGCGGAAAGGGCAATTTAACAGTGGAAGAACTCATGAAAGAACAAAATTGCATGATAACAAACTCTTCAAAAGCAAAAGGGATTTGATAGAAGTGATTCCCACTAAACCCGTCACCAAAGAACAAATTCAATGACCGTTTAGATAGGTCTGTCACTTTGTTATCTTAAAAATCAGCAAGTTTAGGTTTTAGGGACATTTATAGATACTCCAAAATCAACTTTGCACATATCCTACCCACAATAATTTTAGGGTGCAGTTTTCATACGGACCCCTCCGTAGGTATAGAGGTATAGTGGCCTTTAAATTTTATGATGGTATATAATTTTGATGTAAAATGTTATTAGGATTATCTCAAAATCTATTTTTATATCTAATTATAAAATTTTAAATTTAAAAAATGGTTAAAATAAATGTAGATCTATAAACATATAAAAATCTTGAAAATGGACGGTATACATAATATGTTGTAAAATGTACTATTTTTGAGAATTAAAATTTTTTTATTTTTCATAGTCATACATCTTGATGTCGAGATGATCAATCAAAGGGTTTTTCAATATTAAAATTACCTTTTCCGATAGATTTTGGTTTTTCAATATTAAAACTACCTTTTCCGATAGGTTTTTGAGGGCATCCGTAGTTCTACATTATGGGTGGCATCCTTATATAAACTTTTTTCATAATTTTAATTCTCTCTATTTTCTTTGTATTTACTCCGAGTCAAAAAATAAAAAACTTTAAGATTAAAATACCATTTTACTCTCTCCTCGCCGTGATAGTCACGTTTTTTTGCCCTCTCTTCTCTCCCTCTGTACCCTAACTCTCTCGCTCTCTGCCCAAAACCCGTTTTGCTTTCTCTCTCTCCGCCCAAACTCTCTCTCTACTGAAACCCCCAAACTCTCTCTGCCCAAAGTCTCTCTCTCTACCCAAATCGCACAAAACCCTTTCTGCTCTGCCCAAATTCTCTCTCTCTACTAAAACCCCAAACTCTCTCTCTCCGCAAATTCTCTACCCAAATATCACAAAACTCATTTCGCTCTCTCTCTCTCTACCCAAATCTCACAAATCCCATCCCGCTCTGCCCAAACTCTCTCTCTCTCTCTACTAAAACCCCAAACTCTCACTCTCCGCAACTCTCTACCCAAATATCACAAAACTCATTTCGCTCCCTCTCTCTCTGTGCCAAACTCTCTCTCTCTCAACTGAAACCCCAAAACTCTCTCTACCCAAACTCTCTCTCTCTACTCAAATCTCACGAAACCCATTTCACTCTCTGTGCCCAAATTCTCTCTACTGAAACCCCCCAACTCTCTTTCTCTCTGCCCAAATTCTCTCTCTACTAGAACCCCCCAAGCTCTTTGCTGAAATACTCTACTGCTGAAAATGGATAAATACATTAGGAGACAAATTCAGAGAGAGTGTGCATTTCAATTGTATTCCAGTGAATGAACAAGCATTAACTCATTCCAAAGTTTACATGGATCCAACCAAAAGGAAAAAGAGACTTTCATCCTGTACCATGTATAATTGCTGTGGCACTGCCATTCATGAAATGCATGGACTTAAGAAAGTAGCATTTTCAAGATTGTATATTCCAAATCTACAAGGACACAACGAAGATAAGGTAAAAGGTCACTGCCCTAAACTAATTGAGGGAAGTAGGATACCTTGGGCGTTAACTTACATAATCGGTGTGGCGGACCGTTTAAACTTCGACAATCGATTTGTTTTTTGCGCTTCTGCACAAAAGTATGCTAGATCGCCAAAAAAACTTTCAAACATCGACAAATTTGTGCCGGATCAAATATTTTTTTACGATTTTTTGTGCCGGACAACAAAAAATGTTTGGGTTCAGCACAAAATTGTACCCGACCACTTTATAGGCCACATGCTTAAGGAGAGCGATGGCGGGCAGAGAGAGCATGTAGAGAGAGAACGAGAGATACAAGGCAGATAGAGAGAGTGAGACAGGGTGGGTAAAGAGAGGGAGAAGAGAGAGCGAAAGAAAGAGTGAGAGAGAGTGGGTAGAGAGAGTAGATAGAGAGCTGGTGGAGAGAGGTAGAGAGAGAAAGAGAAATAGAAAGAGAAAGAGAAAGAGAAAGAGAGGAGGTAGAGATAGAAAAAGAGAATTGATAGAGGGCGGGTGGAAACATGTAGAGAAAGGGAATGGGTAGAAAGAAAAAATGCTGCTGTGATTAAAAAAACATAAAAGGTAAAACATAAAAAAAGGAAAAGGCATTTTTGTCAAAATTTTTATTGACTTCTTGACTAAGGGTTTAAATACGATAAAAAATAACGTCGGAATCTAAGGTGTGATAAAAAAAATATTGAAAACAGGATGTCCTGATCTTGGAGGTATCTATAATTTTTCCAGGTTTTACAATTTTATTCCTCCATGCTCTAAAGACATCCATGTCGCCCGCCCACACAACATCTACTGACCCTAAATCCCTACTTAAACCAAGATTGACACACCAATTTTGACAACCCTTTCTTTCTTCAGGTCATTGCACTGTTTCGCATTTCCTATTTTCATTTTGTAGAATGAGATATTCAAATGCTAGGTGAACTATTGAAACGATTATTGCCAGACACCCTCAAGTATGTGATCCCAAATTATTGGACCAAGAAACCTATCCACAAAATTAAATGTTTGAGATGACTCGATGTGCTTACAAAACAAACCTAGAACAAACCAGAAATCAAAATGCAAACAAGAATTAATTGATTGCTTCCAAAAACCACATCACTGTGATTTTAAGAGTACGACTAAAAATCCTAAGATTCTGCTCTTATATTTCAAATAAAAAAGTCACCCATTCAGAAATATTTGATGCAACTTAAATTGAGCCAAACAAAAGAACTTAGGATCAAAGGACACCAATCCGTTGATAATAATTATAAAGTTATACAGAAAATAATAATGGCATTGAAACCCTAAATATGGCTAAAAATAGTTGGAAACCTTGATTATAAAATCAATGATGAACCCCTCGTGAAATTTTCAGCAAAACATAAAAGGATGGTTCAAAAATTAATTTTGTGGAAGTAGAATTTCAGTGAGCATAATGAAATGTTAACTTTTTGCTGAAAAAATTGTTTCAAAACAACTTTTATTTGGTGCTGGTCTATTTTTGTGATGTGGACCTGTTGGTCCACAAATATTTTGCTCCATGTTTTAATAAAACCTTGTGGTCCTCTTTTACCACCTTGGCAACCTCAACATGCCTTTTTACATATTTTGGACACCTTTATGAGGTGTAATTTTAGCTCTCACTCTCGTAAAAAACAATAGCCTCTCTCTCTCTCTTGTTAAAAAGAAACCAGTGAGGGCCCAATCTCTCTCTCTCTCTCCTAAGCTCTTGTTATTAACAAGAAGTCATGATGAACCCTAAGAATTTTCCTCAGCATACGTCAAAGGCTCATTTCATGGGGTTCATCTTGAGTTGGTGACGCCACAGTCATTCAAATACCTTTTTAAGGTCTTGTACGTGAGAGTCCTTTGTTTCATATTTCACCACCAACTCATCCACATAACACTCGACCTCGTTGTGGATCATATCCTTGAAGATGGTTGTCATGACTCGCTGGTATGTGGCACCACTATTATTTAACTCGAAAGGCATCACAGTGTAGCAAAAGACACACTTTGGGGTCAAGAACGCGATGGCCTCCTCATGTTCTAGTGCCATTCTGATTTGATTATAACCAGAATACCAGTCCATAAAGGAGAAGATCAGGCAATGAGGCATGGGGTCGACAAGCATCTCAGTGAATGGCAAGGCGAAGTCGTCCTTAGGGCAAGCAATTCAAGTCGCAAAAGTCAATGCAGACCCTGATTTGGCCATTTTTCTTCTTGACTGAGGCAACATTTACCAGCCATCTGGGGTATATGACCTCAGGTATGAATCCAGCTACCTGAGCTTGTTCACCTCAGCATTGATCTGTATCTTGAGGTCGGGTCTAAACCTTTTTTATTTCTACTTCATGGGTTTAATGGAATGATCAATACCAAGATGGTGGAGAGAAATTTGAGGGTTCAGACCAGGAATCTCATGATAATGCCAGGCAAAAATGTCCCAGTTTGCTCGAAGGAGGGAGGTATAACTTTCTTTTTCTTCTAGGGACATTTTTGCTGAGATGAAAGCTGGCCTCAAATCTACCTCATCCCCTAATTTTATCTCTTCAAGCTCGTCAGCTGTGGCCTAACCACCTTCTTCCCACTCTTTCGGAGCCTCTTGTAACTCTTCGTCAGGGGATTCAGGATGCTTCTCATCAATCTCGAGCGCTGAAACACATGATCTTGACATTTCTATTTCTAGGAGAGGCGCAGTGTGAGAGACGATTTTTAGTCCCTGGCCGGACCAAGCGATGAAAGAGTCAACTTCGAATAGGGAGTCCATGACCTTGTGATTGGGGTCACTCAGTACTTCCCCCAAACTGGGTGACGCTTCATGAACCTGACTCATGTGACAAGCCTCATGGGAATAGGGGCTTGAGGATGGCTCGGTTCTGGCTTGGGTTGACAGGGCGTCGGCTACTGTCAAGAATCTAACTTCCTGGGCCAGTATCTTTCTTAAGCGCTTTCGCTGCAACCTGATGAGGCTGGTGCCTCCCAGCTCTCTGTTTAGAGTGTCGAAGTCTGGGCACTGTCGAGCTGCACCTATGGAAGAAATAGAATAAGAGGGAGAAGAAGAAGAGTTAGAATGTTCCGGGCAGCTTTGTATGTCGTCGCCGGAATTGGACGTATGCAGGGGGTATTTTAGGTCTTGCCCCGGCTTTGACTATTGTGGGGTGCTTTTAGCATCGTCACCCATATTGGACGACTCTCGAGCTGTTGATGACTCAAGGACGTCCATCTGATTGGACGACAT
Organism: Amborella trichopoda; assembly: GCF_000471905.2. Next base: position 1,691,311 of record NW_006496667.1, on the reverse strand, counting down.
GATAAGGTGAGCTATGCTTGGGATGAAGTCCTGTAAGGTTGGTAGTGGAGTAAGGGGCCCGAGAAACTCTTCCTCGATTGGTGGCTGAGGGAGACGATTCCTTCGGCAAGTGGACCTAGGTGCTCGTCTCTTTTTGGGTCCTTGAGGAGGGGTTCGGTCTGCCCTATCAAGCTGATGAGTAGCCCTGGCTTGGTGGACTACCTCACACTTCATGGATTTGAGCATACTTCACCCATGGTAGACTTCTTAGGGCTGAGAAGCCGAGGGCTTTGAAGGGTCTAGTGTATGCTCATAGGGGACCTGTAGTGGGCCTTCCTCTTGGATGGGAGTGACGGCTTGGAAGAACTCTGGGAGAATGGCACAAATAATGTGGCCTTCCGACACCTTTTGAGTGACTATAGCTTCTAACCCAAAGCATTCTTTCAGCTCATGGCCCCATACTTGGTGATATGGGCACCATAGGTTTCTTGTACCCTAGGCAAGGCACTTAAGGTGCCTGGCGGGCTTGGAAGTGATGAGACCTTGTTGGAGCATTGTGTCGAAGAGGGCCTACAAAGGGTCTAGCTCAACTCTTCTCGGGGCTTGCGTCGAGAGTTCTTCTTGCACTGGTGAAAGAGGGACTTGAGAGCATCCTTCTGGGTTACCATGAGCTTCCTGGCATTGCTTCATCTTCTTTGTCAAGAGTTCGTGGAAGCTAGTGCACTCACTCACATCATGGCCTCATTTCAGATGATACGAGCACCAGAGGTTCTCAATTCATGGAGGCAGGAACTTGGGCTGCCTTGTTGGCTTTGGCATGACGTGTCCCTCCTTGAACATTATGGAAAATACTGCATGGACGATGGCGGGTGCCCCATCATCTTCCTGTATTGTCACTATGTGAGAAGCCTCAGTTGCCCTGAATGCTTTCTTTAACTCTTTGAGCTTTATCTGACCCTTGTTAATAAGCCCTTCGATAGTGTCGTTGAGCTTATAGCAGTCTTGAGTGGGGTGGCCTACTTTCCTGTGATAGACGTAGTACCTCTCGTGTGACTCCTGTCCAGCTTGTTCTGGAGTGCTAACCTCCGGCAGCTGGATCATGTTTTTCTCCAATAGTAGTCGTAGCAGTGCAAGGACCCACTCCTTGTCGAAGGGGTACACCTTATTCTAGTGCAGGATCCAGAACTCGCTCCAATTAATATTTTTGGGAGGCGGGACCTTGTTGTAGGCCTACTTCTTGCCCCCGACCAGAGACATTTGTACCTTGGAGAGGTCCAGGGTTTAAGGAGCAGCTTTGTTAGTGTCAGTCATAGTGACAGCTGCACTGATCACTACTTTCTGTTGGTTGCCCCAATTTTTGGAGCGGGTGTTCGAGCCAGAGGGTTGCTGACAAGATCTGTCATGGTGTTTGGACAGACCCTCGATACAAACTGCTTTAGAGATGAGCTCTGACATGGAGGGTGGATTGGAGGCCTCAACATGCAGGGCGATCTCAGGATGCATGTTTTGTATGCATGTTTGGACAGCTTCTTTTTCAGTCATGGGAGTGGCATGAAAGGTTGCCAGCTCTCTCCATCGGGCGATGAACTTATCAACTGGCTCACCAGGGTCTTGAGCTAGAGTGAGGAGCTCGATGGTTTCAACATTCCTTTGGACTTCTAGAAGTGTTGGTAAAACAACTGCTCCATTTCCTGCCATGTGTGCACCGAGTTTGGAGGCAGCCAAGCATACCACTGGAAGGCTAGCCCTTCGAAAGTCTCGAAGAACTGACGGAGGAGGATTCGTCCGTCAATCGTCATCTCTCGACAGGCTGCTTGGACGTGGGCAGTATGCTGGTGCGAGGATGTAGTACCGTTGAACAGGGGGAGCTTCCCCTTTTAGTAGTTTGGAGGAAACGAAACTTGGTCGATGTACGAAGGGTACGACTTCTGGTAGAGCGGTGTCTCTTGCGTATCTCGGACCTTGTTCTTGAGACTATGGGCCACCATGGCATCTATGTTGGTTTGGGAAACCCCGTGAGAGGCAGAGCTGTCCTGAGAGACCGGTGGGGGAGTTTGCTTGTAACAGTGGCTTCACCACATGGAGAATTGGTCTCTGGCTGAGAAGAAGGGGACTTGGAGGCTTCTAGGCATTCCATAATTTTGAGGTTGGACTGCATCATTACCTTGAACCTGGTCATCCGCTCTTCTTGGGTGTCGTCCGGCTCGTTAATCACCATGACACTGACCATTTCTTCTAAAAGGTCAGAGTCAGGTGGAGCAATGGATGGCTGGGGTTAGCGAGTCGTACGTGGCAAGTCAGTTTCTAAGGGCTCAGTATGCCCCGACTGGACTCAAGCCTTGTATGCTAACCTTGTGAGGACCGATTCTCGATGGTCTTAGAACCATGGCTTCTGGGCAATGATCGTCAAGCAACTATCTTGGACTCGCTCAGGCTCAGGGATCCGTAGGGGGAAGAAGGGATTATGAGGTAGGAGGTTAGCAAAAGTGGTAACCTCAACTAGGGGCTTCATTGGGTAGTATCTGCAGACCTTTCTTATGCTTGATCTTGAGGTTGCTATGAACCTCTTTCTAGAACCGATCCTGAGGATTGGACTGCCCCGTTTTTCTTGAGCAGGCGAGGGCCATGTCGATTAGCTGGAGTAAAGAATGGGGTCCAAGGACAGGGGACAACCTGGGTTGCTGTTTGGAGGCTGTAGGCTCCTGTCTGACATCAGGCTCTTGCCCCAAATTCCTTTGTGGGGCTTGGGTGTATGGCTGACCTGAGGTTGGCTCAAGATGGTACTCTTATGAAAGACCTTTGAGTACTAGGTCTCGAGGTTCTTGCCTGGTGAAGGAAGAGTGACAGAAGAAGGAGCTGCTTCAGGACTCAGCCTGAGTCGAGATAGGAGAGGAACCTAAAACGTCGGTGCGTATGCACCCTTAGAGTTAGCCGTCTGGGTGACTTGGGGGTCAGCCTGGGTTTGCTCAACTGGTTCAACCTTAGGAGGTCGAGACCCACAAGCTTGTGTCTGTGAGGGATCGCGTAGTAACTTATCTCTCACAGGGTGAAGCTGTGTGTGGTGAGAGGGAAGATGAAGTGGTCGACCCTCATGTGCTCGAGCTGACACCGAACTGGCGCTGCCCCGAGCTGTGGGATGCATGGTGCGTGTAAGGTTTAGCCTGAGAAGGCCTAGCTCTGAACACGAGTTTGAGGCAGCATGAAGGTTTCCCAAAGGTGTGGCTCGAGTGGTTGGACCAGGAGCTTTTAGGTGTATGAGTGGGGTGGAGATCCCAGGATTTCTGCCTCCATGTGTAGAGGTTTGAGGTAGTGAAGGAGTTTGAGGGGTAGCCTTGCGGCGACCCTCAGAAACGATGGCAACTTGATTGCCTTTTGTGAGAATGGACAGGGCAGCCTTCCAGCGTACCCTAGCAATATGACCAGCAAGGGACTTGTCAGTAGCAGGGTACATGCTGTGTGCGGTAGCAGATGTGCTATCAAAGCAAGAGGCCTTGGTGGAGGGTCCACCAAAGCAAGAAAGCGGGGAGTCAGGGACCTTTAAGGCCCTTCTCATGCCAACTCAGGAAAGAACCTGGGAGCCGGACTGTGAGTCCCGACTGAGGAGTAGTGTAGGGAAGGAAGCTTGAGTGGCTCGCTTCCCTGGAACAGTCAAGAGTGCCGGGATAAGAAAGTCCCCGACTCGAATGAATGGGTTGAATAACCCAGGTGCCATAGAAAGTAGTGCAGAAAGTAAAAAATATTGCTGGTCAAACAAGAGCGAACCGATGAAGGGGTAATAAGTCCGCGGTGACGCTAAGCTGGTTAGGTGCCTTGATCTCGCCCTCCAGATCTAGATGATATGGCGGCACGTATCTAGGGTTTCTAGTAAACCCGAGACTTGAGATCGCTCTCTCAAGAACCTTGCTCAAGAGAAAAGCCAGGTATACCAACTGATGAGTGAGGAGTTTAACGTTGGTTCAGGATTTACTCGGGCTCGCTCATGTGAGCGCCCTCTTAGATCATAAAGAAAGCCCCCCACTGCTTTAGTTGTTCGGTATCGCCTCCCTTGACCGATGATCACCTTGTTTTCTGCACAACACTAACTTGGTTAATTTCAAGACAAGTGGGCCAAAGGGACCCACCCTTGCCTTAGGGCAATGTACGTTCATATGAAAGACTGATGGAGTGTAAGGAGGACGAATCCAGATGGCAATGGGCCTTGTCGTTGGCATTATGAGAAGGAACCGCATCCCTTGCGGGCGGCGATGGCTTTTGATGAGGCTCACAGTGATAGCTTCCCGTGAGGCACAAGGCGCTAGACGTGGAACACACGAGAAATCGTAAACGGTAATAAGCATCACCATTGGCAACGTGAGAAGGCATCACGTCTCTTGCAGACAGCGATAGCTTTGGTGAGGTGCACGATGATAACTTCTCATAATTCGTATGGCGAATACCTCTCGTGTAGCGCACGACAATAGGCATGCGACACAAGGAAAGCCTGCACACAGCGATGGGCGTAGGGAGGTGTGAAAGGGGCCTATGTGTGGCGATGGGCACCGAGCAAGCGAAAGGAGCCTACACATGGCGATAGGCATAGAGAGGGGCGAAAGGAGCCCGCAAAAGGCGATAGGCACAGAGAGGCACGAAAGGAGCCTGCACGCAGCGATGGGCACATAGCACAAAAGAGAAGCTTGTGGATGGCGATGGGTATTGCCATGACCCTTTGCGGACAGGGATGGACATCACTGCCTGCAATAGTCATGTGATAGGGTAAAGCCCCCACGAATGGCAATAAGCTTCTCTACTCGCGTTCCTCGCTGAGATGTAAAGGATACACCTATGGACGGTGATGAGCAGCGCTATCTACAAATCTCGCTGAGAGATAGAGACGGATAAACAGAAGGGGAAAGGAGCTCATGCATGGTGCTGTCATCACCATGCACGACCTTTAAAACCACATGAAAGAGAAAAAGAAAAGAAAGAGGCATGCATAACACTGCCACTGCCGTGCATGGCCTCTGAGGGAGGCTCAGGCGAAGAAGAGGAAGAAGAAAGAAAAGAAGGGAGAAAATGTTTACCTTAAGTCTAAGGGTACCAATCTAAATGTTTATCTCTCCTTACTCTCTCTCTCCAAATGTGACCCAACAATGGGAACGAAAAGGAATTCTATTAAGTAAAAATTCTCTTTTGTGAAGGGTTTCAAGCCCCTAGTGTACAATGATGGTACGTGGTATATATAGAATTGTGCCCAAACATAGGTGGATGGATCACAATTATACTTAATTACTAGAAATTAAGATTTAACTGAATTAAAAGAAATTAAAAAATAGGGTGCAAAATGACAGATTTGCCCCTTCTTAACAAGTTGTGAAATTTCAAGACAATCCCTGTGTTGCCCTAGAACGTGCATAATTTTTTATGAATGATCTAGGGTCGTTCTGATGCCCGTTTGATCGAAAGATGGTTGTTTTATTGTAGGGCTCGGCATGGTGATCGATTTGATACCAACTTCGAGCCATGGATCGTGTTTTTAGGGCACGATCATGTGACTTGAAATTTGAATGAATCTTGAAACTTTGGATCGATTGTATGCTCGTTCCTTGATGTTTTTCTGTGTTTCTTTACTGGAAAACATTGAGCATGTCGTCACGATAGCACGACAACAAACATAGCTCGATTCCGTGCCCAGTCAAAGATTTTGCAACTTTGACGTTTTGGCTACAATCTGAAATTTCAGCGATGGAATTTACAGTCACTTTGTTGGCTTCGTGTGCGGAATCCAACCGTTCATCATGTATGGGGTTTGGACTTGAGATAGCCCTAGACCTTATGCACGCGATGGAATTGGTTTCACGTCAATCAGGCCGCGAACGGCGTGATTTGGCTGCCCGAGCGAGGCACGATGCTTTTGATTTTCTTGCACTTTCTTTACGAATAAGCAACTTCTCTCTAGCTTTTCTTCGTGCTCGGGCGTCATCGCAGGGCGTGCCACATATCGAAACGCTCGTCTCGACGAGACGAAAACGCTTCATTAATTTTGAGCATGATCCGATCTCGAAAGAGGGAGATATAAGTGTCGAAAGTCATTGGTCGTGATTGGCCCTTTAATGGAGTTCAGTTGCTGGGTGGCCGCACGGGAATAGCGTGCAGCTCCTCATGTTTCGCTCTTTCACTTATAACGTCTTCCTGGGATGTCCATTCAAGATAAAATTTGACCTCTGAGGGTTTTCAATTGTATCCGATGGTTCCATAGTAAATTGAAACATCGAAAATATAGCTCTAGTTATAGGGTCCGTTCAAGGTGCTAGATGTTGATTGTGTCGAAACTGTTTCTTAGTCAGCGCTACCTTAGACATGTCGGAATGTGACAAAACTTGGCAGGAGATATTTGAGAGTCCTTATGAAGATCTTGGCTAGTTCTGGGGCTATTATAAGACTATCGAGATTTCCACTATTTGTTATGCTTTATTGATCGGGGGACCAAGGTGCTAAAAAATGTCTTCAAACAACAGGTAACCCTTATATTCTCATGTTTTCTTGTGACAATTTTTCTTAGATAATAGAGACTCATGGCCCACATATCATATAACTGATAAGTTGCAGTGCTTATCTAACCTAAAAATAATGAAAATATGAACATTGTGTTTATTGTTAATGGTTCTTTGATTCTTGTTCACAATATTAGTAAGAACAATTGCTTCTCCAAATCACATAACTATGAAACTATTTTTATGCATTCATTTTCCTCTAACTTGATGTATGTTAGTAAACTTACTCAGGGCATGAATTCCCAACTCTGTAACTTTCTAAAACTGGGTCATGAGGAGGAAGATTGGTGAAGGAAGACTATTTCATGGGTTATATTTATTCAATCAGGAGAATAAGGCTTTGGTTGCTAGTCAAGATAATTCTCATATTAATAAATTGTGGCATTAGAGATTTGGATATCTTTTAGAAAAAGTTTTGCAAATCTTAACACCCTCTCTATCTTTAAACTCACATTCTTGTGAAGTTTGTAAATTCTCAAACAGACAAGAATTCCTTTTCAATCTTCTATGCATATTTCAAATGAATCATTTACTTAATACATTCTGATGTGTGGGGACCAACCCTAGTTAATTTGTATGCCGGCTTTAAATATTTTTATTGATGATTGCTCTCGTACTACTTGGGTATATTTATTGAAATAAAAAGCATAAGTTTTTCTTGTGATTTTCTAAACACATTTCCACTCAATATAATGATAACATTAGGATTATGCGAACGGATAAGGGCCCAGAGTATGTAAACAAAGCTTTTTCTGAACATTTATGTAATCTTGGTATTATACATTAAACATCGTGTGTTGAAACACCTCAGTAGAATGGAGTTCCTGTAAAGAAAAATAGACACCTTTTGGAAGCTACAAAGTCTTCGATGTTTCGGATGCATATTCTAAAACTTTATTGATCTGAAGCTATTTTAACTACTTGCTATTTTAAAAAATAGAAAAATTGATTTGTCCAATTTGCATGTATTTGGATGCATGTCTTATATTCATGTGGCTAGGCACAACTGAGATAAACTTGATAAACATTCTAATAGATGTATCTTTCTTGTATACTCCTCTACTAAAAAAAGATAAAAATGTCCACAACCAAAAAAATGCATATTTTCATAGATGCTCATTGGAGAGTGAATTGAAAAATAGGACTCCGGGGGAGTGTTCAAAAGGTCATTTGCCTTTGCCTAATTTAGTACCACTGATGTTTCAAACACACCTAGAATAAGTCATGATGATCAAGCCAAAGTTGAAGAATGTCATGATGATCAAGTCGAAGTTGAAGATACCTTTAAAATTTGCCAAGATGGTTTAGAAGAAGAAGACTCTGTCGTGGCCCCACTTGATCCCCCATTGCCAAGTCTTCTCTTATCTCTCAACCTCCTTTAATGGAGATTGATGTAGGGAGGCCGCACGGAATAGCATGCGACCTACCCCTTTTTAGTCTTTTACCCATAATTTTGTCTTGGAATGCCTGATTAAGCCAAAAATTGACCCGTAGGGATTTTCGAACATGTTGGATTTAATGACGGTGGCCCCCACAGCTATTTGACGCACCAAAAATAGAGTTTTAGTAATGGGTTTCGTTTCAGGGTGCTAGAGGCTGATTTTTCCGAAATTATTTCTTTGTGTTCACTCCCCTAGACATATCTGAATGCGACAAAACATGGCAGGCGGCCTTTTGGATTGCTTATGAAGATCTTGACCAGTTTTGGAGAAATTCTGAGACTGTCAAGAATTTCACTATATGTTATGCTTTATTGATCTGCTTCCTCTTTATTCCGCGTTTGGGACCAAGGTACTGAAAAAGGTCTTTAAACAACTTGCCCCACCAAATGTTGAGCTTCGAGGGAGAGAAGGACAACATTCAAAAAATTTACGTTGGCTTTATTACTTTTTTCTTCCTAGCCACAGGACCACATGAACGCCGAGGAGATTCACGCAATGCTGCAACTAGGATGCTCAGACGTTCGGATGCAATGTACAGATCCATCCGTAGAGATTTTAGGAGGAGGAGAGACCTTTTTGGGGGATCCTATCAAAGTCCTCACCGACCCTCAAGGGACTAATTGTGATTCTGAAGCTGAGGATCTTGTACGAATCTCATTAATCAGAATCAAGCCCTTCTGGCAATCGAGTGTCGTGTTGAAGGGCATTTTCCCCATTTGGTCTAGGTTTCTTTATTTTGGATAGATAGAAAAAGAGCCTTTGATCGGTGTTCGTCTGCGTTGTGCACCAAATATTCCCTGGCGAGCAAGGTATGTTAGTTTATCAAGGTGACCAACTTTAGGTATAACCCCCACCCATTGTTAGCAGTTTTGGGTAACAAGTCCAAAGTCATGGCTGACTTAGCTTTCTTAGGGCAACTTTGGCTGGTTGGAATGACTTCCTTGTTTGTTTGTTCTAGATGATTTGCTGAAGGGCGTTTTATCGGTGCTTGTCTGCGTTGTGTACCAGATATTGCTTAGCGGGTAGGGTACCTCAGTTTATCGAGGTGACCGGCTTTGGGTATAACCCCTACCCACTGTTAGTAGTTTCACTTAATATGTCCAAGGTCATGGCTAACTTAGCCTTCTTGGGGCATCTCCGGCATCTTTGAAATACGTTTAGTGGCCTCTTGGGAATGATGCTCTTCTTCATGAGACTTGTCTTGCCTTCTTGGTGAATCTTCTGTCCTTCGAGTCCTTTTTGTAAATGGACTCAGAATGTCAAAATCTTTCTTTAAGCTTGTAGTTTGGATCCTGGTATTATGACACCTGGGAATTTTGTCTTGAATATGGGCTGAACCCACCTGTTGAGGAAAATGTTGTATCAATCTGTTTATTAGTCCAAGCATCCTTTGCAAGTTTTCACTTGGACTTGGGAAGCAGCGCCGTAGATATGGTTTTCACCAATTTCCTTTTTATTTGGGGCTCTTTTACCTATGACCTTTTGGCCATGTCCACCCTTAATCTTCCGTTTTTACTCATGGTGCCCTTTTGGGTTTTCACCGTGCCTAAATTTTTCATGGAACTCTTTTAATCATGGTTTCATGACCATGCTCGTCCGTCATTTTTACTCATGGAATTCTCTTGTTTGGGTATACACCATGCCTGTTATTTTTCTCTTTTTTTTTTTTTTTGTGAAGAGGTGTTTATGGTCATGCCTTTGGGACCTATGTGAAGCCTTTTAACGTCATGCAACCAGGATGTGCACTCTAGTTTAAGATCATACAGTTGGACAGTGGTTATGCAGTTTTGAGTCATGCAACTAAGACTATGCAGTTTAAGCTCGTGCAACTAGACCTCCACTACAGTTTAAGGTCATATAGTTTGAACCATGGTGCTAATCCTTTTAACGTCATGTAAGCAAGACGTGCACTATGGTTTAAGGTCATACAGCGGGACCGTGGTTATGTAGTTTTGAATCTTGCAACTAGGACTATGCAGTTTAAGTTCATGCAACTAGACCAAGGCTACCGTTTAAGGTCATATAGTTTGGACCATGGCAGTGCAGTTTAGGGTCGTGCAGCACGGACTGTGGTGGTGGGTCGCCATGTAGGTGAAGCTGCATGGAGAATAGGTTTACGGATAGCTATCTGACTCCCTGGAAATAAAATGATTAAGGACAATAAGGGTTTAGATGGAGAGGCAAACTTCATTGAGGGTTAGAGGACAAGTGGAATTCCATGGGGAATGGGCTCATATAAAGTTAACCCTACTCCTAGGGATAGGATGGCTTGGTGCGCGACTGACCCACAGGGGATTAAAGGGGCAAGTATGTTACTAACTCCACCGGGGATCAATGGGTTGTAGTATGGGTGTAGTTCCTGCTGGGGATGAGGGACAGTGGCCAGCTCCTTATTCTATTGGGGATGACATGTCATGGCCTAGGTGCAACTCCACTAGGGATAGTGGTAAGACACACAAGTGGTAACCAGGTTCTGGCACCCGCGGCATTGGAACATGCGCGACTTTAGCATGAGGAATATTTTAGGAGGAGCAGAGACAACACACGCGGTGCTAGTGTGCGCAGTGACAACACACGTGATGATAAACTTAGGAACACAGCCGGTGCAAGGTCTATTAAGAACACAGTCAGCGCTGGGTGATGGAGAACACAACCAATGCTGAGTGATTAAGAACATAGGCGGTGCTGAGTGATTGCAAACATAGCCAACGCTGAGTGATTAAAAACACAGCCAGTGTTGGGTACGGGCTAGTGTTTGGGCCTCCAAACCGATCTTGGTCTTGCTTTTTCATGGTCGACGGTAGACTTTCGTTCGGGCATCGGGTCTGAGCCCGACCCGATCCAGCCCACCAAAGTTTAGCCTTAAGGGACATGACTGACATTCCTGGATTGTGGGGGAAATTTTAGGGAAACTTTACCTATATATAGGGGTAAATCCCCATTCTTACCATTTTACCAAAGGGTAAAAACAACTAAGTCCTTTTTAACAGTGAGGGTGAGAAAGTTTTCAACGAGGTTTTCAGGCAAGACACAAGGTACTTCGAGTAGGATTCTGCAGAGGTTTGCTAGTAATCAGGAGAGAATCATCATAGAGAGTATCAGGCCTTCGTGAGACTGCAGGATTTTATCGACTGGTATATAGCGACAAGCAAGGAGTTTGCCGGAGGTTCCAGAGCCTCCGACAGTTGTTTTGGGCGGCTCTGAAGAAGGAAAAAGGGGTAGAAGTTGTAGCAGAGGGCTGCCTGAGGATTTCCACCAAGTTTTTAGAAGTTTTTTGGTAGTGCACAGGAAGGGGAACGTCTCACATTGTTCTTTTCTAGTGGGAGGGGAGTTTTTCGATAAGAAATTCGAGAGGTCATGGGAAGAAAATGTTTACTGGAGATGAAGGATCGTGGGAAACAGAGAGTCATCAAAGACGAAGGGTCACCGGAGAAAACGAGCGGCCCTCAGGAAAGTATACAATCATTGGGGAGACGAAGAGTTGCTTACAGGAAAATGAGGGGCCTTGAGAAGGTGTGCATGGGGGAAAACAAAGAGTCACCAGAGGCACACAGTTACAGTAGGAAGGGACCACAACCGATGCTAACCTAGGATACGCAGTCGGTGCTGGGGTTCAAAAACACGACCTGCTGTAGAGTTTTTATTTATTTATTTATTTTTAGGGCATGCAACTGGCACTGAGTCTTCAAAAACTCATATGGAGCTAGTCCCCAAAAATTCAACCGACGTTAGTCAGTGCCTTTGTCGCATGTGGCTAGCAAGATGATGCTCCAGGCTTTATTCGTGCATGGCTATTACTTGCTCGATCCTCTGATGAACGACAATGAATCATGCTCTGTTGTGGTCGTTCACGATGATGACTGGGGTTGGTGAAGGGTGAGAACCCATAGTAAGGCCTGGCTTATGATGCCTGTTGAAAGCCAAGTCCTCCAGCACAACAGTGAAGTCCATGTTGTTATGTGGAAGGGCATTCACTGTGAATAGGGTATGATCTCCACCATGGGATTGTTCCTTGCCAGAGAAATCTGTTTTATATGTTTGATATACTCGTCAGATGAATTGAAGCTGACTCAGAAATAATTGGCTTCTTCTTTTGGCCTGTAACCATCCTCTTTGAAAACATACGACATATGAATTGAAGCTGACTCCCAAGTGGTTTTACTTCTTCTTCATGAGGAGGTTGATTCTTTTTGGCCTATAACCATCCTCTTGCAAGTGGTTTTGCTTCTTCTTCATGATGAGGGCATTTATTTTTGGCTTGTAACCGTCCTCTTATCTTCAGATGTAAAAGCAACACCGAGGGTGTCAACTATTCTATTTTCCTCAGATGCAAGAAATTTGTTACTTCCTTAATAATGGGCTTTTGACTGTAACTTGTAACTCCGTTTAATGCAATAAAAAGATTTAAGCTTTGTTTGGATTTTCTTACTTGCTTTGCATTGAGTCTCTTTTATTGAGTATGCATCATGGATAGTATTTCTTTAAGTATCACTCATTGATAGGGGGCATTGCCTCCTCTCCGTCAGGATGTGCTAGTATGTAAGCTCCATTTGGTGAGACCTTTTTTACTACAAAGGGATCTTCCCACTGGGGTTCAAACTTCCCTTTGCGCCGCCCATGCATAACAATTGACCTCTTAACGACTAGAACTAGATCTCCACAAGCGAATGAGCATACTTTGATTGACTTGTCAAAGGTCCTCTTCATACTTCCCTGGTTGAGTTCGAGGTTATGCTAAGCCTCCAACCTCTTTTCATCGAGTGCATCTAATTCTTGATATCGAAGTTTGACTCTCTCATCATCTGTTAGTCCTTGATGTATAGCGACGCGCAGCGAAGGGATTTGAATTTCAAGGGGTAAAACTGCTTCGCCCCCATAGACTAGGGAATAAGGAGTGGAATTGGTGGCATTTCATGTGGTAGTGCGATAGGCCCACAAGGCTTCAGGCAGTTTCTCATGCCAGTTTTTCTTCGTCTTTGGTACTGATTTCCTTAAAAAGTTGCACAGGGTTTATTGAATTCTTCAGCTAATCTGTTGGCTTGAGAGTGGTACATAGTTGAGTACCTCTACCTGAAAACTAAACTGGTTAACCATAATGCGATTACTTCTGAACTAAGGGCCATTGTTCGATATAATCCGGTCAGGAACTCCAAACCGATATATGATATATGTCGCACGAAATTAGCAATTGTGGTTCCAAGAACTTGCTTAAGAGGGACCGCTTCAGTTCACTTAGATAAATAATCTGTTGCAGCTAGAATAAAGACATGAGCCATTGCCAAAGGAGGGTCAATAGGCCCTACAATGTCCATCCCCCATTGTGAGAAGGGCCATGATACCACTGTAGGGTGTAAGGGCTCTGGAGGCTGATGAACAAGGCTTGAATGGATTTGGCACATTTGGCACTTCTTAGCATAGTTTAAGGAGTCTGCAATCATCGAAGGCCAATCATACCCCAATCTACATATTTGTTCATAGATCTTGGGACCGGACTAATGCAATCCATAGATGCATGAGTGTACTTCTTCTAGGACCTTATTTGCTTCTTGTGTGTCCACACATCTAAGAAAAATACCGTCAAATGATCGTTTGAAGAGAGCCTCTCCTTCAAGGAGGGTATACTTGGTAGATAATCGACACACACTGTTGCGCTTGGCACGGTTCTTAGGAAGTCTTTCATGCCTTAGAAAATTAGTGATGGGCTCTCTCCAATCTTCTACTTGTTCAATTTTTGCGCATATTGGGTCGAAGAACTCTGGTGCATGGCTTTGAACCTTAACTCCCTGACTCCTTGTCATTTCGTGTTCTGTCTTAATAACTTCTTTAGCTGATACAAGTTCTTCGAATGGATAGGGAGGGCACTCGGTGAAGAGATTTCTCTCATCATTTGCATCTACCTCTGTTCTCAGTTCAAAGTGTCTCCACTCTGCTACCCAGACAAGTGTGGGTCCTGATGAGGATAATTAAATTATAGCCCTGAGTCTTGCAAGTGAATCAGCCTAAGAATTTAGCCTCCTGGGGATGTGACTCAAGGATACATCCTCAAACTGGGCTATATACGATTTGCAGTATCATGATAAGGCTTGAGGATGTCTTTTCTCACATCATAGATCCCTTTGAGTTGTCGGATAACCAACCCAGAGGCACCATATATCTTAAGCTCCTCCAAGTCTAGATCAAAGGCTATCTCCAATCTAATTATAAGGGCATGATATTCTACTTTGTTATGGGAACTGACCTCAGCGAGAGTGAAAGAAAGTGGCGGTACTCCTCCTTTCAGAGTTAGAAATACCACCCTAGCCTCGAACAGATTGGAAGGCTCCGTCGAAGTACATTTCCCACGCATGAGCAAGCTCTGCACATAATACTTTGTCATCAGGGAGATCACTTGATAAAGGAGATTCTGTCGGTATGGTGTGTGCTATGAGAAAGTCAGCCAAGGCTTGGCCCTTGATGGCCTTTTGAGGGACATATGTGATGTCAAATTCCATCAGCAATAATCCCTACTTAGCAAGCCATCCTGATAGGCATGGTCATGTCATGAGAAACTTTACAGGATCTACTTTTGATATGAGTTTCACCTCATGATCGAGTAAGTAGTGACAGAGATTTTGTACCATGAAGATCAAGGCCAAGTACATCTTCTCTATGGGGGGATAATTCTTCTCGGCCCCTTGCATCCTACGGCTGAGATAGTATAGTGCAGTCTCTTTTCCTTCATCATTGTTCTGCACCAACAATGCCCCAAGTGACTCATCTAAAGCGGTCACGTACAGGATGAAATGTTTTCCCAATATCGGTGTGGAGAGTATTGGAGGATTGAGTAAATAATGCTTGATGTCACCAAGGGCTGGCTGACATGCTTCATCCCAAATGAATGGGGTATCTTTCTTTAACAGGTGCGTAAAGGGTTTATAATGATCTAAGAGGTTTGAGATGAACCTGCGGATGTACACCAGCTACCCTTGAAGAGAGCACAGTTCTCACAGTGAAGTTGGTGACGACATTTCTTGGATTGCCTTGATCTTGACTAGCTCAACTTCAAGCCCTCGGTGTCAAACAATGAACCCTAAGAACTTTCCTGAACGCATGCCAAAAGCACACTTTAGAAGATTCATTTTGAGCTGATGAAGGCGTAATCGCTCGAACACCTTTTCAAGGTCCCACATGTGAGTGTCTTTCACATCGGATTTTACCACACAGTCATCTACGTAACATTTCACCTCTTTGTGCATCACTCTCTGATATGTGGCACCGGCATTCTTCAATCCAAAAGGCATCATTGTGTAGCAGCAGACCCCTTTTGGAGTCAAGAACGTGGTGGCTTCCTCATCTTTAGGCGTCATCGATATCTGATTATACCCAAAGTATCCATCCATGAAGGAAAAGATTTGGCAGTGAGCCATAGAATCAATGAGCATCTCAGTGAATGGCAATGGAAAGTCATCCTTGGGACAGGTGGTATTCAGGTCACGAAAGTCGATGCAAACCCTGATTTGGCCATTCTTCTTCTTAACTGGAACAACATTTGCTAACCATTTTGGGTACTTGACTTCGCGAATGAAGCCTGCTTGTTTGAGTTTGGTCACCTAGGCACCTATCTGCATTTCGAGATTAGGTCTAAACCTCCTTGATTTCTATTTGACTGGTTTGACAGTCGGATCGATGCTAAGGAGGTGAACAGTGACTTGAGGGTCTAAACCAGACATCTCATGATAATGTCAGGCAAAGACATCTCGGTTTGCTCGCAAGAAAGTAGTGAAATTTTCTTTTTCTTTTGGAGACATTCGCGGAAATGAATGTGGGTCTGGGATCAGTCTAATCCCCTAGATTTATCTCGTCAAGTTCGTCTGTTGTGGCTTGACCACCTTTTTCCCATACTTCTGGGGCTTCCTGCAACTCCTCCTCATTTGTTCGGAGGTCTTTTCATTAACCTCAAGTGTGGAGACCCATGATCCTGACATCTCTGCCTCCAATACAGCGCCAGGGTAGGTTAAGATTTCTGCATCTTTATCGAGTCGAGGCACAAAAGGATCAGCTTCAAATATGGATATCATATCCTGTTGTAGGAATTTAATTTGAAAGTCACAGGGAAATTGAGATTCAGTGACTGTGGGACGACAAGCGTCCTCACACGGTCTTTGCAAGGGTGTATCTAGTATTGTCCCACGCTGGCTGATACCTCATAAACTTGTACCATGTGGTAAGCTTCTTGAGAATAGAAGCTCTACCCTCTTGATTATCTCAGCCTATGCTCAAAGTCAAGCTCAGGAGGCCGCTAGGGTTCTTTTGGCTTTGACTTCTTGTGCTTCTTAGTGGAGGAGGATGGTCGTGTCTTAGCTCGAACTAGCAGAGCGTCAGCAAGTGTTAGGAATCCAGCTGCCTGAGCTAGCTGGTTACGTGTCTCGATCTTGTCTTCCAGATCTAGATGATCTGGTGGCATGTTGTCAC
>NW_006496667.1:1653770-1668443 GCF_000471905.2 Amborella trichopoda | reverse complement strand
CTCCTTTTTTCTTTTTTTTTTTTTTTGAAATTTTAGGATTGTTACACATGTATCTCAGGTTTTTAGCAAACCCGAGATTTGAGATCGCTCTGTCAGAACCTTTCCCAAGAACAAGGGCAGGTATACTAACCGATGAGAGAGGAATTTAAGGTGGGTTTGGGACTTACTCGGGCTATCTCGCTCACGTGGGTGCCCTCTTAGATCACGAAAAAAGTCCCCCTAGCTGCTTTAGCTGGTTCGAAATCTCCTTCCTTGACATGCAATCCTCTTGTTTTCTGCACAAGACTTCTATGGTTAATTGACGAGACAAGTGAGTCAAAGAGACCACCCTTGTCTTAGGGCATTGTACGCTCATATCAGGGAGTGATGAAATGGAAGGTTCCAATAAAGAGAAAAAGGAGAAGAAAATTTGAAAAAGAGTCGAGACTAGCATGACGGCCAGAAAGCTACCGAGTCGGAGTGGAAGTAAGACGGGCATGGTACTCAAGACCAGTACGATGGCACTACCACTCAAAATCGAGGCTGATATGGCGGTGCTAGGTTAAGTCCACTATCAATCAAGTGAGGAGAGGAAATAGTGAAGAGAAGAAAATAGAGCAAAGAGAAAGAGTGAGACGGCAAAAGGAGGAAAAACCCAGGTAGCAATGGGCATCATGGTTGGCATCATGAGAAGGGAACACGCCCTTATGCGGTCGGTGATAGCCTCTCATAGAGCGCGCGACGATAGTTCTCGTGAGGTGCACGACGATAGGCATGGGATGCAGGAGGAACGGCGATGAGCACCGAACGTACGGAGGAGGCTCGCGGATGATGATGGGCACCGAGCACACGAAGGAAGCTCGCGGAAGGTGATAGGTGCTGCTGAGACCTCTAGTAGGAGGTGATAGGAATCACATCTGTGCTAGACGCATAACAGAGGAAGTCCTTGTGGCCGGCAACGAGTTTCACCATTTGTTTTCTTCACTAAGATGGCGAGGGTACATCTGCAGATGGCGATGAGCAGTGTCATTTACACGCCTCACTGGGAGAGAACACAGACGCAGAGAGAAGCTCATGCATGGCGCTGCCATCGCCATGCGCGACCTGTGAGGCCACCAAAGAGGCCACTACACTGCCATTATCGTGCATGGCTTATGAGAGAAACTCATATGGGGAAGAGGAAGAAGAAAGAGAAGAAGAGAGAGAAGAAAAGAAATGGTAGAGAGAAGATCTACCTCAAGCCTAGGGGTACCGATCAAAAGTTTCTCTCACCTTGCTCTCTCTCGCAAAACGTGACCCAACAGTGGTAAGTAGGATAAATTGTATTAAGTTTTGTCTCTTGTAAGGGATTGAGTGTGTGTGTTTTCTTGTGCATACAATGATGGTACATATATATAGAATTTGCCCCAAACATGGGTGGTTGATCAAAAGTAACCCTAATTGCTAAAAATTAAGATTAAATTGAATTAAAAGAAATTATAAAGGGTGCAAAATGACAGATTTTCCCTTTCCTAACAATTTGTGGAATTTCATAACAGTCCAGGTGTTGCCCTAGAACTTGCATTGTCATGCATGGATTATCTGGGGTCGTTTTGATGCCCGGTTGATCAAAATATGATTGTTTTCTTGTAGGGCTCGGTATGATGATCAATTTGATACCAACTTTGAGCCATGGATCATGTTTTTAGGGCACGATCATGTGACTTGAATTTTGGTTTAATCTTGAAACTTTGGATCGATGGTTTGCTCGTTCCTTGATGTCTTTATGTGATTTATTTGCTGGAGTACGCTGAGCATGCCGTCACGATCGCGAGGCAACAAACGCAGCTTGATTCTGTGCCCGAACGAAGATTTTGCAACTTTGGAATTTTGGCCGAAATCTGGAATTCTGACAATGGAATTTGCAGTGGCTTAATCGGCTTCATGTGCAGAATACGACCGTGAGTTTCAGAATCTGGAATTTTGCAATCTAGAATTTTGCAAAATGACAGATTTTCCCTTTCCTCACAATTTATGAAATTCCATAATAGTCCCTGTGTTGCCCTACAACTTGCGTTGTCATGCATGGATGATCTGAGGTCGTTCTGATGCCTGGTTGATCAAAAGATGATTTTTTTCTTACAGGGCTCATCATGGTGATCGATTTGATACCAACTTTGAGCCATGGATCATGTTTTTAGGGCACGATGATGTGACTTGAATTTTGGTTGAATCTTGAACCTTTGGATTGATAGTTTTCTCTTTCCTTGATGCATTTCTATGATTTCTTCACTGGAGTATAATGAGCATACCATCACGATCGTGGGGAAATAAACACAGCTTGATTCTGTGCCCGAACGAAGATTTTGCAACTTTGGAATTTTCACCGGTGGAATTTGTAGTGGCTTCATCAGCTTCATGTGTGGAATCCAACGGTCTGTCATGTACGGGGTTGAAGTAAGAGATGGCCCGATACCTTACGCATGCGATGGTATTGGTCTTGCATCGATCAGGCTCACGAGAGACGTGGTTCGGCTGCTCAAGCGAGGCACGACGCTGCTGAATTTCTTACACCTTCTTCACGGATCAACAACTTCTCTCTAGGTTTTCTTTGTGCTCCGGTGTCATCACGGGGCGTGCCACATATCGAATCGCTTGTCTAGAGGAGACGAACATACTCACCGAATTTGAGCACGATCTGACTTGTGACGGGTGAGATATGAGCATTGAAATTCACTATTCGTGACTGTCCCTTCAATGGTGTGGAGTTGCAGGGTGGCCGCATGGGAATAGCGTGAGGCCTTTGTAGGGACCTCCTCGAATAGAATCAAGCCTGAGGGATCTTGTCGAAGTCCTCACTCTCAAGGGACTATTTGCGATTCTAAAGCATGAGGCCTTTGTAGGGAGCTCCTCGGACAGAATCAGGCCCGAGGATCTTGTTGAAGTCCTCACCCTCAAGGGACTATCTGCAATTCTATAGCGTGAGGCCTTTATAGAACCTCCTTAGACAGAATTAAGCCTATGTGGAGGTCAAGTGCTAAGAAACTTTTGGTCGGCATTGTTCGTTGCTACACCAAGTTTGCTTTTAATGCTCATGGTATCTCTGGTCCAGTCTAGTGGGGTAAAGTAGGGGGCTTCTGACTTATCCCGAAAGTTTGCAACCAAGTAGGCTAGGGGATTTGGTGAGGAATACCCTGAAGCCTGTGGCAGGTTAGACCCTAGCTTCATCTGTTTCTTGCTTTCGTGATGGTCCTTAGCATTTCGAAGGAATCTTTTGGTCATTGTCCTCATCCTCGAGGACTCTTATTGTTATTGGGAGGTCTTATGCAGCTCTCACTCCCTGGCGAGCCACGTTGTTGATGTTTGAAGTGAGGGAGATCTTATGCAGCTCTCACTCCCTGGTGAGCCATTTTGTGTTGGTTGATGTTTGACATTTGAGGATTTTAGGTAGACCTCATTAGGATTGTGATTGCTTAGAAATTGAGTGTTGGCTGAGGCGTTGGTCATGCGTCAACCTGTGTCGTCGGTCCAAGTGCCCTTTTGCGGGTTTTCACTTGAACAAGAGAAGTGGCATTGTAAGGACGATTTTCGCCAACTCCTGTTATTTCTGGGCTCTTTTACCTATGACCTTGTGGTCATGTCCACCATTTTCATTTATTTTTTCTCACAATGCCCTTTGGGGGATTTCACCACGCTTGGATTTTGTTTTCCACGGAACTCTCTTACTCATGGTTTCGTGACCATGCCCGTCCATCATTTTTACTCATGGCGTTCCCTTGTCCAGGTGTACACCATGCCGTTTTTTGTGAAGGCATGCTTTTAGGGTCGTGCCTTCAAGACCTGTGCAAAGCCTTTTAACGTCATGCGGCCAGGACGTGCACTATGGTTTAGGGTCATACAACTGGACCGTAGTTGAAATGAATGGCCATCTGTGGAGACCATGGAGTGAGTGTGGTGATGGTTATAACTCACTTTAAGAAGATGGCACCAGGATGCCTGTAAAGGATGAATGGCGGGTGAAGAGTGATGAATAATGGTGACGCACTAGCTGACGGTGAGTATGGGTAGCGAGATGGCTCGTCATTTTGTGAGCATGGGTAAGACTCATTGGGGAATGGTGAAAGATGGTAATAATGAATTGACTCACTGGGGAGGTAAATGAAGGTGGTACACACACATGAACGGGTCGATTAGGGGAGACGTATGTGAAGATGAACATAAAAGATGTGTGAACGTATGTGGTCTTACTGGGGAAGTAATGGAGGTGGTGTGCTCACACGAACGGGTCGGTTAGGGGAGATGTGCGTGAAGATTCACGTAAAAGGCTTGTGCTCATGTATGGGGGCATATTTAAGGTCATGCTTCTTGGACCGAGCGAAGCAATTTAACGTCATGCGGTCAGGACGTACACTGTGATTTAAGGTCATATAGCTTGGACCATGGTTATGTAATTTAAAGTCATGCAACTAGGACCATGCAGTTTAAGGTCATGCAATTAGACCTCTGCTATAGTTTAAGGTCATAGAGTTTGGACCAAGACTGTGCAGTTTAAGGTCATGCAGTTAGGATTAGAGCTGTGCAGTTTAAGGTCATGCAACACAAACCATGGTTGTGCAGTTTAAGGTCATGCAATGCAGACCATGGCTGTGCAATTTAAGGTCATGCAATGCGGACCATTATGTGGGTCGCCATGTGGATGAAGCTCCATGGGGGATATGTCAGTGAATAACAATCTAATTCCCTGGGGATAAAATTGTTAATGCTATTCACAAGCGGAGAGCTTTAAATGAAGATGGTGGCCCTACAAAGAGTGAAAAGTGGAAGCGAATCTTCGCTGGGGATTAGGAGGGCCAGTGTGACTCCATGGGGATAATGATGGGGCTTCATGTAACTTCACTGGGATGACAGTTTGGAGTACAAGCGTAACCCCACTGGGGGTTGAGAAGATAAGCATGGACCTAAATCCTGGGCATAGTGGGTCGCAATAAGGTGTGACTCTCATTGGGATGTTGGTGTGAACCAGACTCATTGGGGATTAAAGGGTAGGTATGACCTTTTGCAGACATCTAACTCCACTAGAGATGTTGATGAAATACACCCTAGCGAAGAGGTGGTCCATCTCCCGATTAAAGTTAAGAGTGTGGGCCATTTGTCACGTCGTGCATTACAATTTTAGAGTCTTGTAGCTCGGACCATCACTATGTAATTTTAAAGTCGTGCAGCTAGGACCATGCAGTTTAAGGTCGTGCAACTAGACCTCCTTTATAGTTTAGGGTCATATAGTTTGGACCATGGCGCTAAGCCTTTTAACGACATGCGGTCAGGACATGCATTATGGTTTAAGGTCACACAGTTGGACCATCGTCGTACAGTTTTGAGTCGTGCGACGAGGACTAAGCAGTTTAAGGTCGTGCAACTAGACCCTCGCTACAGTTTACGGTCATGTAGTTTGGACCCTGGTCGTACAATTTTGAGGCGTGTGACGAGGACTAAGCAGTTTAAGGTCATGCAACTAAACCTCTGCTATAGTTTAAAGTCATATAGTTTGGACCATAGCAGTACAGTTTAAGGTCATGCAGCACGGACCGTGGTGTGGTGAAGGAATGCGACTCCATGGGTAACAGAGCTGTCACCAGAGACTGGACTCCCTAAGGAGTGAGACTGTGGCGCAAGGAATGAACCTCCTGAGGCGGTAGGACAATGGTCGAGATGGGAGTGTCGTGACATGATCACGACACTAAGTATTAGATGGCACACACGACATTCCGGCTAGATGATGCGCACACGACGATAGCCACCTGTTGAGGCGCATGGTGTTAAATCTTGGACGAGGGTGCAGTGACAGCCTTTGGGCAAAGGCTTGCGACGATGGCCCTTGACGAAGGTGTGCGGTGATGGCCCTTGATGAAGGTGCATGGCAATGGCCCTAGATGATGCGCACATGACGATAACCACCTATTAAGGTGCATGGCGTTAAATCCTGGACGATGCGCGCGGTAATAGCCTCTTGACGAAGGTGTGCGATGATGGTCCTTGACGAAGGCTTGCGACGATGGTCCTTTTCGAGTCTCGGGCATGACTCGCCCCGGCTCGATCTTTTTCCCATCTGAAGATGAGGACTACAGTGTCTTTTGGGATTTATCAAGGGCAGTTTGCGATACTGCTGCGTATAAAAAGGGGAAAA
This sequence comes from Amborella trichopoda, assembly GCF_000471905.2. The sequence continues at coordinate 1,662,301 of NW_006496667.1, read as the reverse complement.
ACCCCTCTTTACTATTTTACAGAAGGGTAAAACAGTTGAAGAGTTTTCTTAGAGAGAGAGGGCCTGAGCTTCTTACGAGAGCTTTCCTAGCTAGAACTTCTCGGCCAAAATCTGCAACAGAGAGGAAGCTCTTTCTAGCGAGCTTCAATGAGTTGTGGGCCTTCGCAAGGTGCTTGCGAACATCTTTGGAGAGTGTTAAGGCTCTCCGAGCAAGGAATAGGGTTTCTCGGGGCCTTAGCTGGTTGCAGAGGTGCTTTGTCAGAGTTTGAGTGCTCCTTTGGTCGTTTCGCGTTTGAATGGAGGTTGCAGAGAATCCAGAAGACTCTGTTGGTCCTTTGGTTATTGGAGGAGAAGGAGGAGGTACAGTAGTGGGCTCACCGGGACCTCAGTAGAATTTTAGTGAGCTTGTGGCGAATTGCTGCAGTGCAGTAGTAGGGAAAAGGGAGACCAGCAGGGTCACAGGGAAGTTTTCTAGGGATTTCGGTGGTTTTCTGCTAGCTCTGGTAACGAGTGGAAGGTGAGGCAGGGTTTTTCCGGTCGATAGGAGCGAATTCCCAATGAAGAGGGTAAACGCCAGTGGGAACTCGAACGGTTGTGGGACCGTAATGGTAGAAGATACGAAGGGTCATGAGACGGCAAACGGTCATCCTCTACACGCGCGGTGATAGGCCACATCGCGAGGTCAGGCAGCATGTATTTCGAGGGACGCACGTGTGGAGGGTGCTGACAGCTGGACCACAAGCATTAATCCACCCTGATCATGGACGGTGATAGTCCTCTACTGATTGCGAGACGGCGATACTATCTTGGTGGGCAGACGGTGATAGTCCCGGCCTTGGCTACAAGACGGTGATACCTTGCCAGTATTACGCCTCGAGTGCCCAGTTGGTGATACTCCATTGTGAGTATAGTCTCTTCGTGGTAGTCTATCATCCTTTGCCAGTGACACTTCTGATCTAATGGCTGAGTCTTTAGGTGTCATCCCAGATGTGAAGAATCTCCTGCGAGCCGGGGAGCTTGGTACCGACAAATTCACTGGCGACAACTTGGTGAGAGGTAAGCCAATTTGCCTCACTGAGGCTGTGTGTGAACCAAGGTGGCCCTTGAGCATCACCTTTGTGAGCGCCCCCGTCCAGCTGGTGATGAGGGAAGATAATGATGGAAATGTGAGTATAAACGAAGGGGTAGGCCTTCTGCATTGCCTGCATCGAAACATAACGTCTAATGTGAGCTTGCAGACTCTAGGCAAGCTGATGGTGGAGACCCCGGGCAGGAAATGGTCGTCTTTTGACCTGCGGGTACAAGGGGAGCATCAATACCTGAAGGGGTACTCCTCATGGACCATGAAAGTGCTAAGGCGTTTCCAAAATACTTTGAGAGGGAATTCCTTGCTGGCTGCCATCCAGTGATCGGCGGGTTACGACGACGGTTGCTCAAACACGGTCAAAGTGTTGTTGGAAACTTGGAGTCATGTTAGCAACACATGGTTGCTTGGTCATGGGAAAGCAGGGATGTCGCTGATGGTTCTGCACTTTGTTGGTGGGTTGCCGCTTCTTGGTGATATGTATGATGAGTTTATTCCCCAAACTTAGTCATTTTTGGAGGGGAAACGGTAGGCAAAGAAGCCCCGTCGGCTTGGCTGCGAGAATTATTCCAGATCTAACAACAACTGTATGATGAGCCCAAAAAGGGGCAAGTTACCTTCACCAAGTGCATAGCGTTCTTCTATGGCGACTATAAGGATGAAGCTAGTCTGTTGCCAAGAAAATAGGGGAAGGAAACCCCACCAGTTTTTGAGATGTGGAAGAAGAATGGGCATATCTTCTTAGCGGCTTACTTGGTACTCTTCTTATGTAAATTTTCGTTGTCAAGAGGGACGGACGTCATTCGTCCTGTCACCTTTTATGTGGCTTGTGACATGGCGTAAGGGAAGGAGTACGCACTCACACAACCCGTTCTGTACAGTATTTATCATGGCGTGGGGGCCATTTCCAGGGGGAAACAATATCAAGGGGATGAAGGCGAGAAGGGCATAGTAGAAGGTGAGGCCTTCCCAGGGGATTTCAAGACTCCTTTCCTCGTCCATTATGTGTATGGCTGGCATGGGGCTTATTTTTTGGACACATATCTCAAAACCAAAGAGTTGGAGGACTCTGTGTGCCCATTTTTTCTGAAGATTGCGGAGCAGGAGGCAATCTTCCATACCCCAGGTCATGCGAACAACTTGTTTTACAACAATCACCTCCACATGACCCGAGTGGTGTTCCTGGTTGGAGGTCTCACGGAGCATGCATTTGTCGACGAGTTGGGCCACCATTTGGACGGTGACTTCACTAGCCCAAAAGAACTGTTGTTCATGCTGACCATCAGAGGAGGAGTTCTTGCCTATCGTATTTTCCATAGCACGAAGCTTGTGGGCTACTTTCCTAATCGGTTTGCTTGGCAACATGGACTGGATCAGGGATGCCCGTTCTCCATATTCTTTGAGAAGCGGCATAGCAAGGCAGCCCGTTGGAAGAAAGACGAGTTGGGAACCCTCACGGAGATTTGGCTCCCGAGCAATATTCGCACCGCCTGGGCCATATGCTTAGAGGCCACCAAGGTCAATAAGTATGTGCTGCTCCATTTTAACAGGAAGGTACAGGCAACTGGGGCCCATGAGCACTAGTGGAGAATCACGAACAAGGGGTATTGGGACGTAGAACACCCTTGGAAAGGGGAGGGTAACCACTGGAGCCAAGACACAAGGCAGTGGAAAATGGCTAGGACCCCTCCCCTAGGAGAAATATTTACCCTGGGCTTTCCTCATGACTGGGGCATGATCGGGTGGCCTCACCAGACTGCTGAGTCTTTGCCATGGTTTCTCAATATGGAGAAAGGGACAGAGAGCGTCTTTGACAGCCTCCCTGACATCTTCAAATTGAAGGAAGGTCGCAAAGTCCCGAGGCATGAAGCACGTTCGATCCACAAATTGAATGAGCTGATTGGGAGTGGCTCTCATAGCAAGCTGGCCGCCAGCCCATCCAATCTAGCACCTCAAATGTTGCTGCATCCGAGAAGGAAAAAGAAAAGAAGAGGAAGAAGACTGCCTCAGCGACTCCTCATGCCCTAGTCAAGAAGGCAACTAAGGCTCCGAAACCCAAAGGACATAAGGTTCCAGTGGTTCGTGAGTCAGAAGATGACTCCTCACCCTCGACTACTTCAGAGGGTCTATGTCTCCGACAATTTCTGCATCACCATGTGCTCTTGAGGCTTCGCCTTCTCCTTCACTTGAACCTTCTCCTGGCCCTTCAGAGGCTCGAGCTAGTGCCTCAGAGCCTACTGCCCTGATCGAGATTGCTTCGGATCAGGAGGCGACGTTCCTGATTGAAGGGGGGGGGATCAGTCCTGATGGAAGTGAACGGGCCTTATGAGGCTGACCTTGATGGGGTGGCGGAGACAGAGAGGGCTTCTGGTGCTCTAACGGTTGTCGTGCCTACTGAGGAAAGGGAGGCTCCGATAGAGCTTGTGCTAATAGAAGAGGCTGGTGCTCCAAGGACTGAAGGGGGGCCATCCGAGTAGCAGGAGAAGGCTGCCTCAAGCGGTATATCCTTGGGGGATACATAAGTAGGACATTCTAAGGGATCGAGCTTGGAGGACCCAGAGGCGACACCCATGACTATAGAGGAGGCATGCGTTGTGGGAGACAAGGGCGAAGAAGGAGAGGGAAAGGGTGTCAAATCTCCCGAGGTGGAGATGGTTTGAGAAGAGAGGACACAGAGAGAGATCACTACCCCGGGAGACAAGGCTGCCAAGGTGCAACCTGAGACTGGGGTAGTAGCTCCAGGCGAGGAGGCCAGCCTTGCCCCGACTGCGTTTGTGGTGCTTATTGAGGGTGAGGTAACGGTATCTGGGAATTAAAGGATTGAGCCTGACATGGTCATGACAGAGGGTCAGAGCAAGGAAGCCGTTGCCGAGGTACCAGATCAGCCTGAGGTTGCTCCTGAATCTGGGGAGGGGGATCCTGCTGCTATGATTGCTCCTACTGTCTTACCTAGGCCTACTTTCAACAAGCTGTTAGGTGTCATTTTTTAGATGCTTTGAATGGGCCTCTAGAAGCTGAAGGAGCTGTCTCTTGAGGAGCTTGGCGTAGCGATCATACAATTGAGGGGGATTGCCTTAGAGATTGCGCCCGAAGTCCTTCCTTACTTTGACAGTGTTGCCAATGAGCTAGAGGGATGGAGGGTGAAGGCCATGAAGGTAGAAAAGGCAATAACACGTTTAGAGGGCTCCCAAATAGAGTCATTTGAGGTTTCCCTAGCCCAGAACTGGGAGCTGGCAGAGGTCTAGGTAGGGGGGATGGAGGCTACCATCTCTCAGAAGTCCGCTCTTGCCAAGAAGGCCACAACGCGCAACAACAAGGTGCATGTCTTGAAGGTGAAGATTGCCAAATCAACACAGGAGCTTGCTAGGTTGGAGGAGGAAACAACAGTTTGAGAGGCTGAGGCTGAGGATAAGGAACTGGGCCAAAAGGTGCTGAACCTCGAGTACTCCTTGGCCGAGCAGCTAGCCCTAGTGGATCACGAGGCTGGGCTGGTGGCCGAATTGAGAGTGGGCATCAAGCAAGAGAGAGCCTCGGCTGATGAGTGTAAGGGAAGGGTCAATGATATCATTGACCGTTTGTGACAACATCTCCTTTCTATCTTTATTGTAAAGAAACGACAACTGTAATATTCTTTTTTTGATGAATGAAGTAGTTTTTCTTTTTTTTTCTGCGCAATGCATGTTTGTTATTTTCCTTCTTTTTCTATTTCATTGCTTCCACCCTTTCATAGTTTTAGATGAAAAGGACTAGCCCACTCCTTGCTTCGTTTGTGGCAGCCTATTGTGGCTTCAATGACCTCGAATGGGGGAGCAGTTGCCTCCTTGACCCTTAGTGTTTGATTAGACAGGAGCTCATAATTCATGGTTCTCATGATTTGATAAGCCTTCTCACTGTAGATGCTCCAATTTGGGGGATCCTCGGCTTCGACTTGAGGTGCATTGGTTTTGAGCTCTTCATAGGTCTTAGTCTCAGGGACAAGTTTTAAGTTCTTTAAAGCGATGCGCCTGACCTCCAATTGACTCTGGAGGCTACGAATCTCACTTCTCAGCTCTACCATGGGGTCTTGTTCTTGAGAGCCAGAGGGATGACTCTTGTCTGCCTGTACTTCTTCGACAACCCCTAAGAAGTTTAAGACCTTCTTTTAGCTGCTGATGATTCCCTTGTTCAAGGAGGATGGAACTTGGAGTACCTTCCTTGGTGGTTGGTATGCCAGTTTTGCTTCTAAAAGAGCGATGGGAACATACAAGACCTTTTGCTGGTTCGATGTATAGGTCACCCTCGGTATTGGAAGGTCTACCTTTAGGGCTTCCTAAAGCTCAGAAGTTGCTTCTAGCTCACCATTTTTCTCTGAAGAATTATAAATAAAGGGGGAAGGTTCTTCTTTGGGAGAGGATACCATGACCTAGGAGAGGTGGCAAGGTATACTTGGGTAGATCGGAGTCAAAGGGAGGATCTTAGCCTGTCTTTCCTCTTCTTTGAACATGACCATGATCATTCGCCCCAGATCTTCAACGTCATCACAGAATCCTGTCTCTCTCACAGACTTCCAATCATCATCCTTTGACTTTTCTGATGTTGGAAGGTTTGTGAAATAGTACTTGGCGTCGGCATAGTGAGTCTCAGCTACAGGGAACGGTCTTTTGTCAGCATAGACCGTATGCTGTCTCCCATCTAGGCTGTATTTTAAGCATTGGTGGACTGTGGAAGGAACCACCCCCTGATCATGAAGCCAAGGGCAACCAAGTAAGACATTGTAGAAGGTATCAGTGTCGATTACATAGAATTGAGCATAATCGTTGAGATCACCGATCTTGAGACGAAGGCGCACTGTGTTAGCTGGCTTCTCTCCTAATTAGTTGAAACCGTGCACAGTGATATGAGTAGAAGTGAGGTCATCAGACCCTAATCCCAATCTGGTGAGGATCCTTCTTGGGGTTAGATTGACTGCTGACCCTCCATTCAGCGTGATCCAGTTGATAAGACAGGCGTGGAGTTCACCATTCACAAAGAGGGGGTGATTGTGGAATTTAGCCCCCAACTAAAGGTCAGCTTCAAAAAAAGAGATTGCCAAACACCCACCTAGGATGGCTGGGTCAACCCCAATGGGCTCCACTTCGGTCTCGTATACCTCTGGGTTAGAAAGGGCTTGCACCAGGGTCATAAGATAATCTCTAGACAGCATGAGGGCATCATAGATACTTAGAAGGCCTGAAAGCTTTTTCAAGTACCCAATTACATCGTACTTCACTTTATCCTCATTAGTCTTTTGTGTTCCTGATCTAGTCACTGGTGTAGGGGGCATGGTAGGCTTAGGAACAAGCTTTGGTTGGGTTTTGGTTTGTGGCATTGGCTGAATTTGTTGTTCGATCGGTCTGGGTTGATGGGGAGGTGATAGAGACTCGTATTAGGAATGTAGAAGTTTGAGGTTTAGGTTTAAGGGAAAGTGAAGGGTCAAGAAATTTGAGGACCTTGAGCTTTGGAGGTGTTGGCTGCAGCTTCTTTCTTGATCTTAGACCCATTTCTCTGTGCTAGCTGGTACTTCTAAGATCTGCACCATGTGGGAGGCCTCTTTGGAACAGGAGTCTGAAGATGACTCAATCGTTGCTTGGATTGACAGGGCGTTGGTGACTATCAAGAACCCAGCTCTCTGAGGCGCTCTTGGTGTGGCTTGGGCCTCCGAACACTCTGTTTAGAGTGTCGAAGTCTGGGTACCATTGAGCTACACCTGTAGAGAAAATAGAAGAGGAGGGAGGAGAAGAAGAGTTAGGACGTTCCGAGCATTTGTTTACATCATCATCAGAATTGGACGTTTGCAGGCGGTATTTAAGGTCTTGCCTCGGCTTTGACCGTGTAGAGTGCTTTCAATGTCATCACCTGTATTGGAGGAATCTCGAACTTTTAGTGACTCGAGAATGTTCGCCTGATTGGACGAAAGGATGAGGCGAGATGTGCCAAGATGAAGTCCTGCAAGGTCGGCAGTGGGGGAAGAGGCCTAAGAAATTCTTCATCGACTAGTGGCTGAGAAAGAGGATTCCTTCGACGGGCTGATCTAGGTGCTTGTCGTCCCCTCCTAGGTCTCAAATGGGGTGTTTGAACTACATTATCGGGCTGGTGAGTAGTCCTAGCTTGGTGGACTGCCTTGCGCTTCAGGGACTTGAGCCTACTTCGGCCATGGTAGACTTCCCAAGGCTGAGAGGTTGAGGGTTCTGAAGGGTCTAGTCCATGCCCATGAAGGGCTTGTAGTGTGTCCTCCTCTTAAACGGGGGTGACGGCCTGGGAATGTTCTGGGAGGATGGCACAGACAATGTGGCCTTCCTGGACTTTCTTCGTGACTATGGTTTCGAACCCAGAGCATTCTTTCAGCTCGTGGCCCCATACCTGGTGATATGGGCACCAGAGTTTTTCCGTGCCCTAGGCCAGATGCCTCAATTGCCTGACGGGCTTAGGAGTGACGAGGCCTTGTCGGAGCATTGCCTCGAAGAGGGCCTGCAGAGGATCCTGTTTAGTATTTCGCTGGGCTTGTTTCCAGAGGCCTTCTCGTACAGGCGGAAGAGGGACTTGAGGGCATCCTCCCGGGTTGCCTTAAACTTCTTGGCACTGTTGCATTTTCTTTTCCAAGACTTCATGGAGTCCAGTGCATTCGCTGATGTCATGGCCTCGTAGTTGGTGATATGCACACCAGAGGTTCTCGGTCCCTGGAGGCAGGACTTTAGGCTGTCTTATCAGCTTGGGAGTGACGAGTCCTTCTTCGAGCATTACGGAGGAAAATGCACGGAGGATAGAGGGTGCCTCGTCACCCTCTTGGATCGTGACTATGTGAGAAGCCTCAGTTGCCCTAAACGCTTTCTTCAATTCTTCGAGCTTTATCTTACCCTTGTTAATAAGGGATTCAATAGTGTCGTTGAGCTTATAACAGTCGTAAGTGGGGTGGCTGTGTCGTTGAGCTTATAACAGTCGTAAGTGGGGATGACGTCATATATGTACGTATTTACATGACATCATATATGTAAATACATATATTTACATATTTTTATATATGTATATATACATGTATGTAAATTTATATGTAAATATATATGTAAATTTATCTATTTACATGTATGCACGTATATATACATGTTTACACATACTTATACACATATATATATGTGTGTGTGTATGTGTGTATGTGTACACATATACACATATATATACACATATACACTAGTATATATATACATATTTTTATATACACATACATGCAAATATACATATATACAAATGTGTGTATATACATATACATATGTATTTATATACATTGTATACACATTCATATATATATACATATTCGTGGATATGTGTATATACATTTGTATTTGTATATGTATATGTGTATACACATATGTATATATATATACAAACATATGTATACACATATATACATATACACATATATTTATGTATATAT
>NW_006496667.1:1629138-1641634 GCF_000471905.2 Amborella trichopoda | reverse complement strand
TAACCTTGTTTGTAGGCAACGAGCGAAGCCAGTGGTAGCAAGGTCAAACTATTGGCTGGGCTTTTTGCTCTTGCAAAGCACAAGTCTGAGAGTGCTTCACAAGAGTAAATAGCCCTCATTGTTGAGGGCTTTGACAAGACTTAGCTCTCACGAGCAATTTGATGTGTAACCTATGAGAAGCAAGCCAGTGGAGGCAACGAGCAAGCCCAAGCGTTTTGATGTTCGGCGTAGGCTACGCATTAAATTGCTCCACAAGGTAGCCAAGTCTTGTCAAAGCCCAAGTTGAACGTGAAAAAGATGAAGTCACACGAATATCTTCTGTAGTCAGTCCATTTCCATCAGCCGACCGGTGGGAGCGAGATGTAGGGATATGTCCGTTGTTTCTCCCATCAATCATTTGGATCTATGTCGTATATCAACAGATCATGGTTTCGAGGGTCATCCATTACAAAAAGACCTTCCTCTAAGTGGATATGTGGAAGTACGCCATGATGATCCAGAAAAACGTGTGGTTTCTGAACCAATTAAGATGACTTAAGAATTTCACTATTTCGATTCTGCTAGTCCTTGAGAACACCGTAGCGACGAATAATTAAGAATCAGAATAGGTCCAGTCCAAGGGACAAATCAATAGGAAATGTTATTTGCTTCGTCAGAAGAAGAATGGACTTCTATGAAATGAAAGAGTTTCATAGGAATTGTCTTGATCGTCGAATATAATTGAGAAATAGGAAGAAATAAGTGTTATCAATTCTTGCTATTCTTCCCTGTATGGAATGAGTCAAGAATCAAGCTACAAGTCTTGATCTATACGAAACGCACATGGTGCTTTGTGTTTCTTTTGATTTCTTTTTGTGTTTCTTTCGGTTTATTGATAGCATAAGAGTACGCGCGCTAGCCTTTCGAAGCAGCAAGCTAAAACAGTCAAGAAAGCAACCTGACAGCAGCGCGTCAGGTTGTTTAAGAGAAGCGAGCCCTATAGAAAAGCCGTTGCACGCTAGCAGCAAGCAACGGCTGAAAAGCAGGGCACGGGTGGAACGAACATCTTGCAGCATTGGTGCAAGTATCCCCTGCACGACTTTCTTTAAGATCATTCAAAGCAGTTGTTCAAGCTCGAGATAGACTGTTGCTTGAGCTAGCTGCAAGCAACTTAAGAAAGTCTTCAAGAGTTCTCCTAACTAAGGAAAAGCAGACTGTGGTAAATTTGGACGATCCAGTAAAAAAAAAAATCCAATTGGAAGTTAAAGTTTCGGAGAAAAAAAGAGACCCAGACCAGCTGCCCGGAGATAAGAAGAAAGGTTTAGAAGAAGAAGAATTTCAGTTGCATTCTTCTAAGGGACGAGCCCCCATGGGATCAATAGCATTTCGTCGGAATAAATACAGTCTCTGGAAAATCTCTATCAGAACTTGAGAACGCGTATAGGTGGAAACCATAACATAAATAGGTAGTTCATAGAGGTCTCTAGTCTATTTTCATGTTCTGATCTCTCCATTTTCTATTTCCTACAAGTGGATAACTAACGACTGATTCATGAGATATCCTTTGTGCCTTAGCTCCTTAGTGCCTTAGCGTTCGGTGAAAATCTCTCTAATTAGAAAAGAAAGTTTCCATCTGTCATGCCGTGACTCACTCCGTCCAAAGGAGTGACGAATTGAGTCGATCAGTTAGATATCCCCGATTTAGTCTTCCTCAGTAATGGAAGAACATCTCAATTCGGAATAGATAGATCTGGTCTCTTCGATTTATGAGAGAAAGTGCATGAATTCCTTTCTAATCTTTTTGGTTTTCTGAAAGCATATTTTCAGATTGGGGGCTATCGCCGTATCCAGTTCCTTATGCTTGAATGGCCGAGCCCACTCGGTGGGGGTGAGCCCTTTGGTCGGTCTATCCCTAGGAGAAAGAATCTATCTGTAAGGGCAAGTGCGACCCTCCTTATCTACAAGCGACCGATTTCTTATGATTGAATCTTTATAGCCAAACCAACGAGTTTCTCATAGAAATCCTCACAACGGTAAGAGTGCGCTTTCCGGTGCAACTCTCGGCTCCTTATGAGAAGCAAGTGAGCAGAGTGAACGATATTAGGAGAAATAGAGGAACAATACTGCCCTGAAGTGAGTCCCTCGATCTTAAGGAGGGACTCAGCTTGCGTGAGTCGATCAGTTATCGAGGGGAGGCAGTGATTCCTTTTGATAATGAATGAATTATTATTAGGCATCAGGCAAGGCTAGCCCAGAAGGAATCTGTCAACTTTGACCCGAACGATCTAAAGGAGAACGATTCATGCAAAATGGATCGAGGGACTTGGCCTTTACCTTTACCAACACCAGTTCCTTCGAAAGCAATAGTGGTAGCTTCAGCTGGGAAAAAATGAGATTGTCTAAGTCAAGTCAAGCGAGACCTCCCGGGAAGGTGAACGATCTCTTTTCTATTTCATCTATTGAACACTAAAAACGATTAGGATATACTGTGTAAGTCAATTCCTTCCTTTCCTTGGGAAAGCAAACGATTCATTCTCAAAGGAGTCGTTTATAGAAAGAGAAGAAGAATCACGTGGGGATGGGGAGATCTATGTTAGTTAGTTACAGAAGTGCTTTCCATAATCAAACCTTTCGTTTTCTCTTAGTATTTGATGAGAGTCTGGCTCGGCTCCCCAAGGAGGTCAGGGGAGGAACGTTTAGCTATGAGATTTCATCATGGGATTGAGATAACAAAGCTGTTAATCTAGATTCATCCTGCATCTTTGTCTATGTAGATGTTGTCCTTTAGAGCAGCATCGGCTGTCTTCGAGGAATGAATCGGTAGCATTTTCTATTGATTCGTCTCTGTCACAGTGACCTTGAGGTCACTGTCCTGTCCTTTTCGGATGACAGTCCTTTCCTCCTATTGTATTGAATTTGCTTTTCTTATTGAATAGTGCCACTAAAGGCTGACAGGAAGTTACACAAGAACCAGCGAGTGCCCTCAATTGAATTAAGAATGACCACGGATGGTCCATGACTGCTTCGTTCATCTTACAGGGTGAGCATCCCCAGTGTGAGACTGCACCCGAAGACCATTACTGGTTAGACGCTACTTATTGAACAGTGGGAGAGCAGCTCGCTTTCCCGTGCTACCGTAAACACTTCTGGATGGCCTCCCTTCGACCTACATCGTCCTTCCCTATGCGAGCTGCTCGAGGCTTAACTCTGTTTGGAGTGGAACACGAAGGGATCTATTGCCAGGATGGAAGGAAGGAGGAAAGAAAGAAAAATTGAATGAATTGCCTTCCTCGACAGGGCTTCTACTTTTGCGAGTTAAAGGGCGTGACCGAACGCGAGTTGAAGAACAAATATGACGGTAAATGAGTTTATCCTTTTTTGACTCTTTCACCATGTTTCATATCAGGGTAGCTGTAGGGAAACCTATGGCTGGATTGAATCCTTCCTTCCCTCCCTAGCAGCCCCAGGTAGCTCCTTCCGGGGGAAAGACCCTCCCCTTACAGATAGAGAAGTAGAAGTAATGTTCATATGAAATTCTTCCCTCCATCGCATCCAATCGGGCAGTAAGAGATCCAATCATTTCTGGCCAAGCAAGTTCAGGCAGAGATCTATTTTCTATAGCGGGAGGAAAGTCATAGCTCAATCCGAAGCATCAGTTTATGACATCGGCATAAAAGGAAAATGGGAAGTAAGGATCATAGGATCCCCACTACCTATGGAAAGCTATTCAACCTTTATCCTTATCGGCTGCCTCTGCTTCTCGTACTTTCCATATTCCTTTTGAATCTCCTTATCAAAGAATGCAAATGAATACTATCTTGGAGGAAAAATGGTCACTCAGCTGATTGATATCTCCTCTCTTGTCCCTAAATGCTCTTGCAACTCCCCTAACTAGTTGCCCATCGACTCGTGAAAATGAAAAGATTTCTTGTTTATGAACCCTGGCAAACATCCATTCCCTTCAGACTTGTCGGCCCTCCTCCCAACCAAGCATAGGTATAACCCCTCTTTCCCATACAGATAAAGGTTCTATTCCCATGAATGGAGGGTCGTTAGACAAGCTTGAGCAATTGATTGTCCTCCAAGCATAAATAATCGTTTCGATCGAGATGGTCCCCCAAACACTAATCCTGGAATAGGCTACAGAGCTGCTTTCCATTAGCAAACAGATGGTGGATGCTCTGTCAGAGGCATCTACTCCCGCACCAACAAAAAAATCATATCCTGATAGGCTGAATCGTGTAGATTCACCAGGCAGGCCTATATGGAAGGACTTTGAGGGGGACACAATCGCCCAATAAATTGTTGCAAGCCCTACTCACTGTTGGTAAAATGGAGATCAACAAGTGTTGCAACCGCCTATTGGTTGATTCTGGAGCTTAGGAGTGATGCCTATCGAAGTTGTCGAACGGGAATATCAATACGGGGCGCCCGCCACCAATGTTATCAAATTTATTCTAGTAAAGTTGAAGTGGTGAGTCCAATAAAGGATATATAGGCTTTTCATATTAGCCTGATAAGAAGATAATGACTTCTGCATTGGTAGTAGATATGCCAATGACTTATGGGATTAAGCTAGGTAGAAAATTGGCCTCTGATATTGATGGCCTCATCTCATTATCATGGGAATATGCCTGAATGAATAACAGAAGGATGACAGAATACAAAGTCAAGGCTAGGCCGATCTTGATGAAAAAGGAAGCAATGGTGTGTGGTCATACTAGAATGGGTATCTCTTTAGTCTTTGCTACTCGTGTGAGACATAATTTTGTACTAAACGACATTGACAAAGGTTTATTTTGATGGCAGCTCTTGCTGAGAAGGCAACGGTGGCGGAGTGGTCCTGATATCACCAGAGTCATTTCCATTTTCATATTTGTTCAAACCTGTTGTTGAATATATAAAAAGCACTTCATCATGACTTATGTATTGCCCTAGGATCCAACATCTAATTTGTTTTGATGATGCGGAGTTGGTAATTAATCAAGTCTAAGAGGAAATAATTGATTGAACAAGCGAAACCCTCAAGTAGCAGTTCATCATGTCCTAATTTTGGTCTTTCAATATCGGAAACAACAAAATGAGACTTTTTGAGCTTCAGATGTGAAAGAAAGTGATCTGAAGCTCAAGCATCCGCTGACGTCATATATAAGCTAACTTTTCCCTCGAAGAAATTTGATGTTACACTGTTTGAAACTGTCCATCGGATTCAAAGACTGTAACATACTCTTAATTTTAGGGCGGGTCAACGAGCCAGCTACTAAAAACCTGCTTTATTAGCTATTGATCCTAAATATATTGAAGCAGGGGTTAAGGGAGTTGTTTCTATTGATTCGGCACTGACGACAGCAAAGACTAAATTCCCTGTTCTAGATCGAAACCCAGAAGCAAATCTAGTAGGGTGGACTAATTCATGTCATTGATGGAACAACTAATTCTGTTTCTCTTTTTTCCTATTGAAAGCACCTCGCCCAGCATCCCTTCGCCTAGTTTCAAACCAGTACGAGGACCAGATAAAGCAGGTCAGGATCTAGAGCAATCGGATGGATACGAATGCTTTGATATATTCAATTGCAATGCAAGACGAGTAGGAACCGCAACCAACAACTGCCAAGCTTTGTTGTCGACAGGCGAGGTGAAACTGCCTTTCCCTTTCATGGAGGTAAATAAATCTCCTTCCTATGCGATTCACTAGGGCTTAACAAAAACTCGCTAAAGAAAACACACATTAATGAATATATTTATATCTGAACTCATCTATTGGGCAGGGCACCCCTCACAAAGATAGGAGATAGGAAAGGTTCACACCTCACAAGAGAGAGATACGAGAAATGGAATTTGAGTCGATGGGGGGGCAAAGCGGTGGGCCACCCCTCATGCACATTAGAAGAGGAGATGGAGTTGAAACGGAGGAGGTGCATCAAGTTGGGCCAACTCGATCCCCGATGAGGTAACCCTCGCCTAACTCCTATCGTCCAGACGTTGATCGTAAGATCCGTACTAGATCTAACCGGTTGTACGATCCCATACTAGAAAAACTACCCCCTCCTCATTCTTGACAGCCTGCTTGCCCTGCCTACCTCGCCTAAAGGGTAGGACCTGGGGAATGACTGCGTGTAATCGAAAATTCTCAGACTAGGAGATCAAACAAACTTCTAACTCCTCCAATATTACGTTAGGTGTGGGGAACATACCAGCACTAAGCAGGCGAAAAGCCCCCGCCGAAAACTCACAAGAGAGCCAACACGCTCCTTAATGGCAGGAGACTTGTATCCAAACCAGACCGGCCTACAAACGCTCGCGCAAGATCATAGAAGAAAAAGGAATGGAATAAGAAGAGGTAACTAGACGAAGAGGCTAACAAGAAAGGGAAGTAGGATGCTAGCAAATTGAACGTGTGTGCAAAGGCCTCCCAACCAAAGTGAACATATTAAAGAAGATGAATGTGACGTATATGTATATTTTACAATTATGATCAAATGGAACTACCGAGGCAAGAAGGGAACGATACATGAGTAATTGAATGAAAGCTCTCTGTGTTCATTGGCCTTTCTCAACAAGATCACAAGCTTAAAGCCACCAAGGCCTAATCTTCTCAGCTCATAGAATAAACTGAGGTGCCCTACTTACTCCATCTCAATATTGAAATGAATCCCTGAAGCGTGGGTGTGTAGCAGTCCAGCCAAAGGGCTCCCACTTTTGTAGAGGTTTGCAAGTAGTGGCGTAGGAAGCCTTTTTCTCTATACCTCACCGGCTCTCTCTAGGGGAGGGCTTTGCCTACTAATAGCAATTGCCGAGCTATTCTTGGATTCGAATTCTCCCCCTTTCCTTCCCTTCAATTTTTTGATTTCCCTCAATATGTTGAGTGGCATCATTCCTTTATTACTTATGAGCGTTGCATTGCTCTGACAGCCTCTATCATGCCATGTTGGCCGCTACGCTCCTCCATCATAGGATGAGAGAGCCGGCTTACACTCCTGAACCAAAGAAAGGCAACAGTTCTCGCTTCGCTGCTTGTCCTTGCAGAGCAAAGCAGATTCTAGCCTCGAGATCGAGGCCCTTCACTATGGCTACACTCTCTTAGCAAGCGAAGTAATATGGCGGCCGAACTGAACCAGCCTTAGGACTCAGCATCAGATCCAGAGTGTTCGTTCTGTATGTAAGACACACCTATCCTGCTAGATCACTAACAATCAAACACAAACCTCCCTTGTTTGTAAGGATGAGGAAGATGTGGTTTTTTAAAAGACATCGACATATAGAAATGATGAAGAATTCACTACTTTAGAAAGTATATAGAATTTCTAATAATAGTTGAGCCCTTTCAGTAGCGAAGAAGCAGGGGAAATATCTCACCGCTCATGAATGAGCTTCAACCTCAAGAGCTTCTTCTTGGAAAGAAGGGTCATATCATACCTAGCCCCCACCCACTGTACAATAGAACAACTGTTCACCAAGTCACTTGATTTGTGCTCGAGGACCTTAACCTTAAGTGCTATACTATTCGAGAGCAGAAAGGGAATTAGATTCCCCGTAGCCTAAAGGAAAGGGTCTCGGAGAGAGCTGAGCTAGCAATGTCTTGTCAGCGAGCTATGTATAGCAGAGCTGCAGTAGCTATCTCCCACTGACTAGTACATGGGTTGGGCAACTGTTTAGTTTGGTCGACCGAGCTTCTCATTCCAAGGGGGGCCATGACATCAAATTCATATTCATTTTGGGAGGAACACAAATCGTGCACTTCGCAACACTGTCTCCATTGGCATCCTCAGGACCAAAGAGGAGTTGATCGAAGCCACTTCACTTAAAGGGATCTTTTATGAACATCACTGGGCACTACCAGTTAAATCAGCAACTTTCAGTTGGTTATTCTCTCTCTATGAAAAGGTAGGAGGAAGACTAAAGGTTCACCATCTTACTAACATGGGAGTCGGGACAATCTGCTTTCTCCTTATCTACTCACCAGATTTGCTTTTGAGTCTCGTTCCGGCAGTGGGGGGCCGGGCGGGGCAAGCTCAAACTTCAACCCGCTCATAGTAGGGAGTGGGGGAGCAGCCGTAAAGCTCGTGTAATTACCGCCCATTCATAGAATTGTCCCACTACATCACCAACCGATTTACCTGAATAGGGATGAGCGCCTCTTGGACAAATGGCCTGCTCCCCGGGTCGAATCGATTCATCACTTGGGATGGAAAGTGTCACTGGGGAAAGACAAAATCAAATGGCTGGAACGGTTTTAGCTAAGATCCAACAAAAGGGAACCGAGTGGGTGAGTTGAAATGGGATAACATGAGTCTTTAGCCCGGTGTCTCGGTATGATGATGCAGAGATAACACTCCCTTAGAAGCTGCAGTAATCTCATCGAAATTGATTGAGAAATGAGTGTCATCATATCCCACCATGCTTCGCGTAGGCGCCATCTATGATGTGAGAAGGCGATCTTTGCTTTGTAGACCCGTGACAAGGGGCACATAGAGCGCGGCACTAGTGAAGGGTAAATAGCTTGTAAACTCTGCTCTTTCACGGATAAAGCAGGGACTTCCGTCGTGAGTGGTCCATGAAGCTTTAGGCATAGTATATGTCAAGAAAAGCTTCAAAGTACATTTGGGGATGTAATATGGAGCCCGTTCGATTGTAGGAATTTGGGTCCATTTTGGAATGATGAGGACCGGAAGAATAGACCTCCAAGTTTCTCCCTTGGGGTGGATATAAATTGTGGAGAGTCCAGGCATCTTGAAAGAAATCTAGCACAGTCAGCTAGTTAGGCTATTGCAAATCGCAATATGATGAGAGACCTAGATATTGTCGATGTCCATCTTCCAAATTCTTGCAGGCTTCTGTCAGCAAAAGGAAATGGCTTTGCTGAGAGGCTTGTGATAGAGAGTGGGAGACCGAATGGATCTTCAAAGCAAAGGGGTAGACAGCCTGGAATTCTTTAATGCGACGCCTTTTATCGTCGCTTGGCTTCGTCGATTCATTGTAAAAGTTTATAATTCTCCTTAGATTGACGATCCACCTCTTGGTAGACGAGGTCATCATACTTCTCCGGTTGGGGATGCTTTCGAGAGCCTGCATACCAACGATTCATAACACCACTCTGAATGTTAGCGTCGCAATAGGGGCCAAAGGTCGACGCATCGAGTTGGGCATTCGATTCAGATAACATTCTGAACGACTGTATCCTCTTGGGAGAACAAACTGAAGAGTTCTGGTGCCATAATCAAATCACTGAACTTCTCGGGTAGGCCCGAAGGCTACCCTTAAAACCTCCTTAACTCCCCTTAGAAGGAGTCCTTCCACTAGTAGAAGCCCCTAATTCAGGGCACGCTTAAGCCACCAGATGTGGCCAAAACATATAGCAAATACCTAACAACAGACATGAGGACCTTTGACATCTTTGGTTCCTGATATATAATAAGAATTCTGAGGAGGGTTTAGATCTTAAATACCTTACAGATACCTTACTACAAATGCTGGCTCACAAATAGGATTGCGATCACAGAAAACCTTCTTTTTCCTTTGACAATACTCCATGCGAAGGCTAGCAGAATGCTGAAGAGAGTATCGAGCTCTTTGCTAAGGCTTGCACTGAAGAGATGCACATAGGATGTGTACACAACGACTTCCTCTCTCTTCCACACCATTCCACCCAGTTTTTCTTCTTGTTCCCTCCTTCCCTCTACCACCGCTAGCTACAATCTTTCTATTTTCATCAAAGATGGTGCCGACCACAGACCTGAGACCGCAATCGCATATCCAACTTCCAAACTCGTGACTCTCAACCCATTCCTCTACCTGACAGACTGACCTACCACCGCCACTGCAAGAATCTATATTTGTGAATCCAAGTATGAGACTGAGACCTGTCCCTCAACGGGCAGAGCTTTCTAAGTGCAGTTGCCAATCTTGTCTACTGTTGGAATGCTCTGCCCTTTCATCCCTCCAACCTAGCACTAACCTACCATAGCAAGAGCAATAATCAATATCTAAAAAATTTGACCACCGATCTCTCGCAGGTCACGCCCCGGTCGAAGCTCGATTACCTCTCTTTCCTTACCTTACCGATAAGACCGTGCTCCTCCTCCACTCAAACCAGTCCTCTATCGTCAGGAAAACAAGACTACTGATATTGATTGAACACCAAACGGAGCCCGTCTATATAAAGAGAAACATGATCACATGGTCGGTCCACTCACTTCGAACTGAAAAGAAAGAAGAAACCTCAAAAGAAAGAAGAGAAAGAATTATAACTATATTGTATTCATAACGCTACCCCCCTCCCCTATAAAGACCTGCCCTATCTATCTCATTACTCATGCGCTTCACTAATTAGCCGTTCCCCTCTCCTATGACCACCTTATCCCATTACCGCCTTCTCCGATTCTTGATTCTCTCTTCCTCTGGTTTGCTCGATTATTCATGCTGTTAAAGTGAGGACTTTCTTGCTCGATTATTCATGTTGTTAGAGTGAGGACTTTCTTGCTCAATTATTGATACATAAAAGAATGGGCACATTCGTCTTTGTGTCGATTTCGTGTCCTCAACAAGGCGGCCTGTCCCAAGGATGGTTTTCCCCTGCTCAATATTCTGATTCTCATTGATCAGACGTCAGATGTTTAGTTTCATGGAGGGATACAACGCGCTTCGTTTCAGATCAAGATGGCTCCTAAAGACATAAATAAGGAAGACTTCGTTCATCACACCAGCTGGCACGTACTGAAATATTGTAAAGCCGTTCAGGCAAAAGAATGCCGACGCCACTTTTCAGCGGGCAATGACGACTCTATTTCATGAACTGATGCACAAAGAGGCGGAAGTATACATTGATGACATGATCATCAAATCGTGAAATAGAGAAGATCATTACTAAACAACCTCTAGAAAGTGTTTGACTGCCTTAGAAAGTACAAATTGTAGTTGAATCCTCAAAAGTGTATCGTCAGCGTAACATCCGGCAAGTTATTAGGATGAATCATAAGTCAAAGAGGGATCGAGGTAGACTTGGAAAAGGCAAAGGCAATTATTGCCTCCGCAAACGGAAAAAGAAGGGGTGTATTATCACACAGGTTGTCTTTGCTTCATCACACAACTCACGCCCATCTGTGAGCTAATATTCAAACTCCTTAAAAAGGACTCCCGTAAGTAGTGGAATGAGGATTGCCAATGGGCTTTTGATCGAAAAAAAAAGATTTTATTAATCCTCTAGCTCCGGGAAGACCCTTACTGCTCTACTTATCCACCACAGAGATGTCCATGGGTCCATGGGATGTGTGCTCGGTCAACATGATGACACAGGCAGAAGAAAGCTGACCATATAGTATTTGAGCAAAAAATTGACCTACTGCGAGTTGAGATATTCACCATTAGAGAAGACCTGTCTCGCTTTGGTTTGGGCTACTCAACGCCTCAGATACTACCTATTGTCTTATCCGATACTGCTTCTCTTACGCATGGACCCGCTCAAGTATCTCTTCAAAAAGCCGGTTGTTTCAGGCCGAATTGCTAGGTGGCAAAGTTCGATATCACTTATGTCACCAAAAAATCAATGTTGGGACAAGCTATTGCCCTTGGAAGTCACCATTTACCATGTTACGAGCTGCCCATGATGGATTTTCTAGATGAATAAGTTTTTTACACTGACAATGAGTATGGAGAATCTGATCCTTTCTAGACCATGTTCTTCGATGGAGTTTTGAGTGAGATAATACGGAAGTAGGTCCCCAAACATCCGTATGAATTAACTCAAAAGGTCTATTACAATGAACTGATTTGTTGAAAACAGGTTATTTTCCACCTGATAATACATTGATCAAAAACATCTTTTGCAAAACTAGGTAGGTAGAGTCCAAAAAAGTCCCTATTAAGCCATGGAATGAAGACGTTGAAAGTTCACGTGTCCAAGTCGCTTATGCCATGTGTCGAGAGGTATCGATCAAACAGTAGTAGTAGCCGAGTGACTCAAACTTTGCCCATGTCAAGAATGTAGATGCCCCCTTTTTCCTTACCCGAACCAATCATCCTCCCGGTTGTTGCACTATAATTAAGAGACTCACACAGTTGATTAACTGAAAAAAGGTTGTTGTCAAGACTGGGAACATGAAAAACACTAGGAAGAGAGATAGATGACAAGGAAAAAGAACCAACTCCTTGAACAGGAACTGAAGCTCCATTAGCCGTTCCTACCAAAAACTATGGCCAAAAAATTGGCCAAGAGAATGGAAGTCTGAGGAAGAGCCCGTCATGTGATGGGAGGCTCCAGAGTCAATCACCCATGAAGATGATGGACGAGAAGTGGAAGTGATACCTGTTGAGCATGCTAAGTAGCGAGAATGAGAATCTGGTTCCTTGGGACTATCCTTCTTCTTAGAGAGATAGAACTAAGCAAATTATTCTAACACATCAGAGGGGATTTGAGAGGTAACACTTTCCTTCTTTTCAAAATTGATAAACTTATAAGTTAGGTGGGGGGGGGGGGGGAGGGGGGCTTTTGGAATCAGAAAGAAGTTAGTCGGGTAGTGCA
>NW_006496667.1:1598996-1620954 GCF_000471905.2 Amborella trichopoda | reverse complement strand
GTATATACATATATGTATGTATATACAAACATATACATATACATATATATGTATATACAAATATAGGTATGCATATATTTATGACGTCATATATGTATATACATATATGTATATGTATATGTATATATGTATATGCATATATGTATTTATATACAAATATATGTGTATATGTATATATGTATATACATATATACCTTTATTTGTATATACATTTATATGTATATATTTGTATATGCATCCGAAAACATATGTATATGTATATGTGTATACATATATTTGTATATACATATATACGTCATAAATCCAGTAAATTAAGAGGATTTTTTATGTAAGGAAAGATACCCTAAAGACTTTAAACTGCATAACCATGGTCTATACTATATGACCTTAAACTATAGCGGCGGTCTAGTAGCACAACCTGAAATTGCACGGTTCTAGTTGTATGACTTTAAACTGCATAACCACGGTCCAACTGTATGACCTTAAACCATAGTGCACGTCCTAGCTGCATGATGTTAAAGGACGTAGCACCATGGTCCAAACTATATAACCTTAAACTGTAGTGGAGGTCTAGTTGCACGACCTTATACTGTAAGATCCTAGTTGTATGACTTTAAACTGCATAACCATGGTCCAGCTGTATGACCTTAAACCATAGTGCACGTCCTGACCGCATGACGGTAAACTATTTTGCATAGGTCAAGGAGGTATGACCTTTAAAACTTGTCCCCACATATGTGCACACACCTTTACGTGCACTTTCACGCGCATCTTCCCTAACCTACCTGTTAGTGTGCACGTGCCACCTTCATTACCTCGCTAGTGTGTCCATTCACTTCATCACCATACCTCATTCCCCAATGAGTCTCACTCGCGCTCACAAAACAGCGAACCATCCTGCCATCCATAGTCATTGTAAGTTAGTGGGTCACCATCGTTTACTCACATTTCATACATCATCCATCTTTCAAAGGTAGCCTAATGCCCTTTCTCCAAGTAAGTCAAACCACCACCATACTCACTCCATGGCCTCCACATACTGTCATTCATCTCCATTATGGTCCAAACTATATGACCTTAAACTGTAGTGGAGGTCTAGTTGCACGACCTTAAACTGCATGGTCGTAGTTGTATGGCTTTAAACTGCATACCCATGGTCCAGCTGTATGACCTTAAACAATAGTGTATGTCCTGGCTGCATGACGTTAAACTGTTTTGCACAGGTCTCGAAAGAATAACCTTAAACATGCCTTCACAAAAAAAATAATGAAATAACCGACATGATGTATACCTTAACAAGGGAACATTATGAGTAAAAATGACGGACTGGCATGGTCACGAAACCATGAGTAAAAGAGTTTCGTGAGTAAAAACAAGGTATGGTAAAAACCAGAACGGGCATCGTGAGTAAAAATAGATGAAAAGGGTGGACATGGCCAAAAGGTCATGGGTAAAAGAGCCCCAAAATAAAAAGAAGTTGGTGAAAACCATCTCTATAACGCCGCTTCTCAAGCTCAAGCGAATATCCACAAAGGACACTTGGACCAATAAACAGGTTGATACAACACTCGTCTCAATAGGTGGCTTCAGCCCTCATTGAAAAGAAGAAAATCCCTGGTATCACCATGCCAGAACTCCAAAAATACGAGCTCTAAGAAAAAGATCCCGACAGCCTGAGTCCAGTTGCAAAAGGACTCGAAAGAAAGAATACTTGCCAAGATGGCAAGACAAGTCTCATGAAAAGAGCATCATTCCCACGAGGTTATGAACACACTTTCAAGATGTCGGAGAGCCCTAAGGGAGCTAAGTCAACCATGAATTTGGAGTGACAAATCAAATGATTGTCATAGCTACAAAGCAGTGGGTAGGGGTGGTTGTACCCAAAGTGATTATCTCGATAAACTGAGGTACCTTACTCATCAAGGAATAACTAGTCAGTCATAACTTTTGTGTGGCAAATTAGATGATTGTCGTAGCTGCAAAGCAGTGGGTAGGGGCGGTTGTACCCAAAGTGGTTATCTCGATAAACTGAGGTCCCATACTCGCTAAAGAATGACTGATGCACGAAGCAGACGGTGCCGACGCAAGTCCTTTCAACATACTATTCATGTAATCCTTGAAACGTGGCTCAACACTAGAGGATATACACAAAACCCAAACCAAATGGGAACAATGCCCTTCGACATGGCACTCAATTGCCAGATGGGCCTGATTATGACTGACGAGGTCTGTACAAAATCCTCAGCTTCAGAATCACAAACAGTCATCACAAGGGTGAGGACTTCGACAAGATCCCTAAAAAAAGTCTCTTCTCCCCTAAAGTCCATGAACGGACCCGCGAACAATGCATCCCTACGTCTGAGCATCCTAGTTATACTGTTACGTAAATCTCCTCGGCGTTCACATGGTCCAGTGGCTAGGAAGAAAAAAAAGTAAAAGCCGAAGGAAATTTTCTGAATGATTGTCCTTCTTGCTTCTCTTGAAGCATAGCATTCGGCAAGGCAAGCTGTTTGAATGTATTTTTCAGCACCTTGATCTCTGATAGGAAGCAGGTCAATACAGCCTACAAAACATTGGAAATTCTTGACAGTCTTAGAATAGCCTCAGAATTGGTCAAGATCTTCATCAATACTTCCAAAGACCACCAGCTAAGTTTCATCACATCAGACGTGTCTAAGGCAGTGAACACAAAGAAACAATTTCAGTGAAATTGGTCTCTAGTACCCTGTAACTAGAGCCATACCTTTGGTGTGTTAAACAGTTATGGTACCACCACCATTGGATCTAGCATGGTCAAAAACCCCTATGGGTCAAGTTTCGGCTTAATCGGACACTCCAAGATAAAGTTATGAGTGAAATACCGAAAAGGGGTAGGCCGCACACTATTCTCGTGTGGCCTCATTGCATCAAAAAACCATTAAAGATGGCTGTTTTTATAGTCACGGGTAGTCACTTTCAGGGCCTATATCTCACTCATTCCAAGTCAGATAGCTAACAAATTTGGTGTGTGTGTTCATCTCATCAAGACGAGCAATTCGATATGTGGTATGCCCCGTGACGATGCCCGAGCAAAGAGAAAAACTAATGAAATTCACTGATCCATGAAGGAAGTTGTAGAAAATTCAGCAGCAGCATGTCTTGTTCGAGCAACCAGATCACGGCGGTTGCATACTCGTTTGGCACGAAACTAATTGCATTATGTGCGTGAGGTCTGAGACTATCTATGATTCGAACCTCGTGTACAATGAACGGTTGGATTTCACACACGAAGGCATCAGAACTGCTGTAAATTTCGATCACCAGATTTCAATATTCCGATCAAAAACTCAAGAAGACAAAATCTTCATCCGGACACGAAATCAAGCTACGTTTGTTGCAACGTGATCGTGACAGCATGCTTAGTGTGATTAAATGAATAAACATCAAGGAACGAGCACACAATCGATCCAAAGTTTTCAAGATTCATCCAAAATTAAAGTCTCATAATCATCGCTCAAAAACATGATTCATGGCTCAAAGTTGGCGTCAAAATGATCGCCATGTCGATCCCTACAAGAAAACAATAATATTTAGATCAAATGAGCATCAGAACCACCTCAGGTCTGCCATTGAAGATCACGTAGGTTCTCGGACAGCAGCAGGGACTGTTCTGGAATTCTAGATATTGTTAAGCAGGGGCAAAATTATCTTTTTGCACCCATTTTTAGAATTTCTTTAAATTCATTTAAATTATAATTATCTTCAATTCTAGGTATTTTTTAAGTGTACACCAATGTTTTAACCCAAATTCTGTATAAACAGGCAATGCCTCACTATACAAAGAACTGATTCATTCTTCTTGGATCACTCAATAAAATTTTGATTTTTTCTTAAGCTTATGGGTACATATTAGAGAGAGAGAGAGGAGAGAGAAGAAAGGGGCCGCTACCCTTTGAACAGGTAACTTTCTCTCTGCTCCCCTCTTTCTCTCTCCTCTCCTCTTTCTCATCTCTATCTCTTTCTCCCTCTTCTTCTCATCTCTATCTCTTTCTCTCTCTTCTTCTCATCTCTATCTCTTTCTCTCTCTTCTTCTTGTCTCTTTCTCTCTCCTCCACTCATTCTTGTCTTTATCTCTCTCTCTCTCCTCCCCTTTCTCATCCTATCTCTTTCTCTCTCTTCTTCTCATCTTTATCTCTTTCTCCCTCTTCTTCTCATCTTTATTTTCCTCTCTCCTTCTCTTCTGTTGCAGTCGACGAAGCCTAGCGCCCGCTGGACTTCTCTCTCTTCTGTTGCACTTAGTGAAGCTTAACGTCGACTGGATTCCTCTCTCTCCTTCTTTTCTGTTGTAGTCGATGAAACCTAGAGCCAGTTGGATTTCTCTCTCTCCTTCTCTTCTGTTGCAATCGGTAAAGCCTAACTTCGACTGGATTTCTCTCTCTCCTTTTTTGTCACAGTCGGTGAAGCTTAGCACTGACTCAATTTCTCTCTCTCTCTCTCTCTCTCTCTTTCTCTTATGTAACAATCGGTGAAGCCTAGCATCTGTTTGATTTTTCTCTCTTTTATTTCTTCCATCACAACCAGCTCAAGCCTAACGTCGGCTGGGTTGCTCTCTTCTCTCTCTTCTTCTGGTACATTGGTGAAGCCCAGTGATGACTCTCTCTTCTCTCTCTTCTCCTCTGTATAAACAGTCGATGAATCCTAGCACCGACTGCATTTTCTCTCTATTCATTTTAACACAGTCGGCAATGCCTAGCATCAACTGTGTCTTCCTTCCATCTCTCTCTTTTATTCTCTCGTCTTTCATACTCTTCTCTTCCTTTCTCCTTCCTCCTTCCTTTTGTTCCCTTCTTCTCTTATTTAATTTCTTATTCTTTCCTCATAACCATCATTATGTTATTCTTTCTTTCGACTAAGAGGGATTGACGTTAGCGTCTCATGGTAATCCTGTCGTCTAGCCGAAATGTTGTTGTGCCAAGATTACTTGGCTTGCTTTATTGCCACAATAGACTAACCATCG
Source organism: Amborella trichopoda (assembly GCF_000471905.2). The sequence goes on along the minus strand of NW_006496667.1, from coordinate 1,615,958 downwards.
TGCTTAGCTAATCGGTACTGGTAAGGATCCGAAGGGCGAGATCGTAGGTTTCGCACACATGTCTGAACTGCTTCCTTCTCAAGCATGAGATTGGGATGTCGAGTGACCAAATCTCTCTACCTTTCTATGAATTGATCTACAAGTTCATCTGGATCTTGGGTCAAGGTGAGAAGCTCAATGGTTTGAACCTCTCTCTCAACCTCATAGAAGCGTTGGTAGAACAATTTCTCCATTTCCTCCCAAGTATTGAGTTTGGGGGAAGTCAAGCATACCACTGAAAAGCTGGGCCATCAATGAACTCATGGAGTAGGAGTCTCCTGTCAGCTGTTGTCTCTCGACATGTTGCTTGGAAGTGGCAATATGCTGGTGTAGGGATGTGGTACTGTTGAACAAGGGAAACTTCCCTTTCTTGTAGTCTGAGGGAAACGACACCTGATCAATGTATGAAGGATACGACTTTTGATAAAGCATTACACCCTATATTCTCGGGATTTGTCTGCTCTTTAGGCTGTGAGTCACCATAGTAGCATCGATGTCTGCCTGTGAAACGGGGTGAGGGACAAAATTATCCTGTGAGACAGGGGGCAGAGGCTACCTTGGAGGTGCATCGCCTGAGTGATGGGAGTTGACCTCATGGTTAGTCGAGTGTCGTACGACATATATGCGATCAATCTTCTTCATCATTGCAAGCACGATGTCTTCGAATTTACTCATGCGCTCTTCCTGCGAGTCTCCAGGTTCGTTTACCACCATTATGCTGACTGTTTCTCTAGGGAGGTCAGCCTTGGGTGCATCTGAGGGCTTTTGCGCTTGACGGGGTGGCAGATCGGTCGGTAAGGGATTAACATGCCTTGACTAGACTCGAGTCTTATATATGGAACGTGTGAGAACCAGTTCTTGACGGTCTTAGGACCATGGCTGCTGGGTGGTTAAGTCGTCTATTATGATGCTGACCACGGTGAAGGATTCCCGTACTTCTTTAGTCTCTGTGATTCGACGAGGGTAGAAAGGATTTGAGGGAGGAGACCTTGGAGCTGGATGCCTCGGCTTTTCTGGTCAGCTCCTTAATCAGAATCTGCAGTCCTTTATCTTGCTTGAGCTTTAGACTGCGATAAACCTCTCTCCAGAACTGAGACTGAGGTTGAGGTTGACCTGCCTTCGTAGAGCATGAGAGGGCGGTATCTATTAGATGGGGTAGCGAATGTGGACCTTGGACGGGGGCCAGCTTGGGCTGCTGCCTCGGAAGTTGAAGACCTTCATCAACCATCAGGCCTTTTCCCCGAGCTCCTTTGTGGGCTTCAGAGTCATAGTGGACTTGATGAGGCTGGCTGATGATGGTACTCTTAGGGAAAACCTTCGCGGAAGGGGTCGTCTCCCGTGTGTTTGGGTTGGCACAACAACGGCGTTGCCTCGAGCAGTGACATGCATATGCATGGCACAAGTTTCGACCCAAGGAGGCTTGATCCTGAATTCTTACTCGAGGTAGCACAAGGGCTGCCTCGAGGTATGACTCAAGTGGATGACCCACGAGCCTTAGTGTGTGTACAGGTGGAGACCGCAGGGTCTCCTCCTCGATGTGTCGAGCCTCTAAACATAGAGACTCGTGGTGGTGCAGGAATGTTGGGAGAAGCCTTATGGTGACTGACAGAAGTAATGACAACTTCCTTGCCTTTTGCAGAAAGGGACCGGGCAGCCTTTCAGTGTACCTCGGCAATACTACTGACAAGTGACTTGCTGGTGACTGGGTGCATGCTGTGAGTGGCAGCAGACGTGCTACCTTGGTGGAAGTTCTACTAGGGCAAAGAGATGGGGAGTTAGGGGCCTTTAAGCCCCTCCTCACACCAATCCAGGTTAAGACCTGGAGCTAAACACTGGGTCTTTGCTCAAAAGGAAGGTTGGGAAAGAAGTTCGAGGAACTTTTTCCCAGGAGAAGTTCGTGAATGTGAGGATCAGAAAATCCCCAATTCAGATAAACAGGTTAGAGAACCAAGAGGCCATATGTGGTGTGTGCAAGCAAAAAAACAAAGGAAAAACTAGCTAAACAAAGACTATCCGAAAAAGAGGTAGTGAGTTCCCAGTGGAGTCGCCAAGCTGGTTAGGTTCCTTGATCTCACCTTTCGGATCTAGATAATCTGACGGCATGTGTTTTGGGTTTCGAGGGAACCCGAGACTTTGAGATTGCTCTCTTGGGAACCTTGCTCCGGAGCGAGGGTAGGTATACCAACCGAAAAGAGAGGAATTTAAGGTGGGTTCGACACTTACTCGGGTTAGCTCGCATGGACCCTCTTAAATCACGAAGAAAGCCCCCCAGTTCTACAACTGGGTCGAAATCGCCTCCCTTAGCCTGTATTCTCCTATTTCTGCAATCACACACACATGGTTAATTTTACAAGACAAGTGGGTCGTGTGACCCCACCTTGTCGTTGGGTGAATGTACACAGTGCGTGCATATTCAAAGGAGAAAAGAGAAGAAACGATGAAGTGAGGGTTAGGAGAAGGACGAAGAGAGAAGAAGAAGAAAAGAAAGAGATATTTGACCAGGTGACTAGCCTAGAATAGTGGCTAGATTGACATGATGATTGACTTGACATGGTAGTAAGACAGGCACGGTACTGAGACTGAAACGACGATAATACTACTCGACGATAAAACACCAACACCGACCAGCTTGGCACAATGGCTAATTCGATGTGGCAGCAAGACAGGCATGGTAACTTAGATAGGCACGGCGGTAATACTACTCGATGACGAGACTACGGTGATAATGCGATACTTGTCCCTTAGTCAAATGAGAGAGTAAGAAGAAGAAGAAAGAGGGAGATAAGGGATAAGACAAGTAGAGAGAGAACGAGAGAGAGAAGAAGAGAAAAGAGATGAGAGAAAAGATAAGAGAGAAAAAGAAGAGAGAGAAAGAGAGAGAAGAGAGAAGAAAAGAGAGAAAAGAGAGAAGAAGAGAGAAAGAAGAGAGAGAAGAGAAGAGAGAGAGTACATGGACTGCGATTGACTTCCGTCTTCCATGATCGAGAGAAGATGAGAGAAAAGAACATGGACGACGATGGTCTTCTGCCATCCATGATAGAGGAAAGAGGAGAGAGAAAGAATGTGGATGGCGATGAACTTCCATCGTTTATGATAGAGAAAAGAGGAGAGAGAGAATATGAATGGTGATGGACTTTCGTCATCCATGATAGAGAAAGAGGAGAAAGAAATAATGTCATGCACGACAATAAGCATCGTTGTGCACCTCATGAGAAAGGGGAAATTTAGAAAAAAGCACGGCCTGCCACTCTGGTTAAGGCTCGGCTCAGTGTGCATATTTCCAAAAGATAAAGGAAGGTTGAGAACGTCATATCTGGCGAGGAGCAACGCTGTGCACGGTTGGAGGGGAGAGAGAAAATAAATCAGAGTGAAGGCAAGAAAGACAGGGAGGAGGAAAGAAGAGAGCGCAAAGGAAAGTGGAGAGAAGTTGGGAAAGATCCGAAGGAGAAAGAAGGAAACAGAGAGAAAGATATTAGGAAAGAGAGGAGGAGAATAAGAAAAGAGGAGAGGAAAGAGGTACGCACAGTGCTGCTACCACCGCATGGGTCAAAGAGAGAAGAAAACCGAAAGAGAGATTCGTGCACGGCATTGTCATCGCCGTGCATGTTAAGACGGAGAGAGATAGAGAGAAAGATAGAGCAGAGAGAAGAAAATAAAGAGACTTATATGTGACATTTCCATCACCATGCATGTTCAGACAGAGAGAAATAGAGAGAAAGACAGAGCAGAGAGAGAATAAAGAAAGAAGGAGAAGATGAAGAAAAAGAAGAGAGAAACAATTTTGGAAAAATCAACCTCTAACAGACCTCATAACTAGAAATCTATTTTTAGAGCTTCAAACTAATGTGGAACCACCGCCATTGGATTCAGCACGGTCGAAAACCCTTAAAGGTCAAGTTTCGGATTAATATGGCGCTCCAAGACAAATTTATGGGTAAAATACTGAAATGGGGTAGGCCACACACCATTCCCATGCGCCCTCCCTGCACCAAATCACCATTAATGGTGACTGTTTTTATAGTTTCGGGTAGTGGCTTCCGAGAGCAACTTCTCCCTCGTTCTGAGTCGGATCTTGCTCAAATTTTTTGAGCGTGTTCGTCTCGCTAAGATGAGTGTTTTGATATGTGGCTATTCCCATGATGATGCTCGAATAGGGAGAAAAGCTAGAGAGAAGTTAGTCATTCGCGGTAAAAGGTGCTGGAATTTCAACAGTGACACGTCTCGCTCGAGCGGCCATATCACGGTGCTTGCACAACAGATCGACACAAGATTAGTTCCATCGTGTGCATAAGGTATAAGGCTTTGTCTGGTCTGAACCCCGTATGTGATGAACGGTTGGATTTCACACGTGAAGCCGATAAATTTGCTGAAGAATCTATTCGTCGGATTTTAGATTCCAGCCAAACCTCAAGGATTGCAAAATCTTCATCCGACGAAATCATGCTGCGTTAGATTCTAGAGCAGTAGCAGGAACTGTTTTGAAATTTCATGTATTGTTAGGCAAGGGCAAAATCATCATTTTACTCCTATTTTTAGATTTTACTTTAATTAAAAAAACTTATATTTTTTACATTTAGGGTAGATTTTGATTTATCCACCCATATTTTGACAAAAGATTATATATATCACGTTATATAATTGTACAGGGGGACCGCTTGGCTTAATAAAATTTCAATTTTTCTTCATTGTTGGGCCACATTTTGGGAGAGAGGAAGGAGAGAGAAATTTTTGAGTTAGTGCCCTTGGGCTTAATGTAAATCTCTTTCTCTCTCTTTCTCTTTGTTCTCTTTTTCTCTCTTCTCTCTCTCTTTATCTCTCTTCTTTTTCTCTCTCTTTCTCTTTGTTCTCTTTCTCTCTCCTCTCTCCTTCTTTCTCTTTCTCTCTCCTCTTTCATAGACGGTGGAACCCCATCACCGTCAGTGTTTCACTCTTTCTCCTTCTCGTCTTCTCTCTTTCTTTCCCTTATGGTCTTGTTTGAGCACGACCTCATCTTCCCTCTTTCGTGTAACCCCTCACGACAATAAATTTCACCTTTCCCTCCTTGTGGTCCAGCATGGCCACAATTTCTCTCCTTTCTTAGTCTTTTATCTCCTGCATGTCCACCTGCTCCCTGTACACCCTCGGGTCCATTTCCTCTTTCTTTCTCTAGTAGTCCCTCAAGTTCACCTCCCTTCCCCTTCTTTTGTTGTGTACCCTCATATCAACCCCCATTGTGTTCTCGCATTCACTTTTTCCCTCTCACGCTCTATGGTCCCACGTGACCACCATTTCCCAAAACTTTCGTTCCCATTGCTGTCTGTGCAACCAACCATGCCACCAGGTCAACCTGACTTGGAGGGTGAGCTCGAGGCATCTAATTAGCTTGGTGACTCCACTGGGGACACGTTACCACATCGTTGGATCATTCTTGTTTGACCTTCCTTTCTTTTTATTCCTGCTCACTATACACACACCTGTCTTTGGGGTTGCTTAACCCCTTCATCCGAGTCGGGGGTTTCATAATCTCCACACTCGTGAGTCTTCATCAGGAACAGGTTTTGAGAACCTCGTTCCGACCTTTCTCTTGAGGATCAACCTTCTGTCGCGCTCTAAGGTAATCACCTGCAAAGAGGTGAGGATGGACTTAAAAGTCCCTCTCTCCCTAACTTCCATGCAATGGTGGACCCTCTGTCAATGCACCCTGCATTGGTGGCACACATGCCACCACAAACAACACACACCTTGCAACCAACAACTCACTTGCCAGTCCCACTGCTCGGGGCAGTTTGAAGGCCGCCCTTCCCTCTCCCATGATTGGCTGTCCATCTGTCGTTGCTCTTGTGGGTCGTTGCGAGGCTACCCCCAATCTTTATCCCTCCGAGCCCCTATAACAGGATGCTCGACACTAGGAGGAGGTAGCTCTGAAGACACCACCGCACACACATTCACCAAAGCTAGTGGAGCATCTATTCTAGCTACCACTCAAGGCAACCCTCAAGTTGTCTTGGGACATTGTTAGGGTTTGTGTCTTCATGAACCGAGCCCTGCACCTCTTTTGCATGCACATCGTACCACTGAAAGAAACCCTCAGGTACCTCTGGACACTGTCAGGGTTCGGGTCTTCTTGAACCTAGCCCTACACACCCCTTACATATGCACTGCATCGTGTGCGGCAGCCTTGTTGCTGCGTCTGCCCGAGCACATGAAGGGGAACCTCTGAGTACCCCCTCCCAGCACATGTATGTTCACTCTGTGAGGGATAGTCATACGGCCATTCCATCACACACGCAGGCTCATGGCATCGGGCCTCTTAAGGCTGAACACCGTACTCGAGCCTGGGTTGACCCCTAGGTCACCTGAAGTTCTTCTACAAGCGGTGCACACGCGTCGATCCCCCCACCCTCCCTAAGCACACCTTTGCACTACGCACACACACACGGACCTATCACTCCACCCAGTCCTAAGGGAAATCACTTGAATGGGTTGGAAGAATAGTTCGCCTTTGCTCGATGACAGATCTACCTGGCAATGATGAAGGGGAATCACGGTCAGGCTAAAAAATGGGGTCGAGAGACAAAGATATTGAAGGCCCTTGATGCAGATGATGCTGAAAAAGCGTGGCGTGAGTTAAACACCAGAAAGATTGATCGAGGCATGATGAAGCATGTTATCTATTACGATACAAGCTTGACTCTGGGCAATGGCGAGTCTCCAGATGGAGCAAAGAGCCACTCTGACCCCAGTGACCCCATCAATCCTTAACCAGTTCAGCCATCATCTGATCATTCAAGTCGGGGCACCGAGAGCAAAGGCATCTTTGAGCAGACGAACTCGGGACAACTCATGTCCTCAAACCAGTTTGCCCTAGACTCCTATTAAGTCGACAAGTACTGCTGCGGGGCAGTCCCGATGTCGTAAATGAGATAGAAGTCAAACCCACCAAGGGCATTACCCATGATCCCTTGGTGGTGGAAAGTTTGAACTATGAAAGGACTGGTCTTCTTTCCATGATGTAAGAGAATGATCCACCAGCTACTCCCAAGGTCAAGCTCAACATCCCAGCTTCCCAAGATGAAACTGTAAAGAGAACCGATACTATTGAGCTACAATTCGACGAAGAAATCAAAGAAATACATCAAGAAATGAGTACACTATCGATTGGAAGTTTTCAAGATTCATCCAAAATTCGAGTCCTATGATCGTGGCTTAAAAATGCATTCCATGAATAGAAGTCGGTACCAAATCGATCATTATGCTACGCCCAATGAGAAAGCAATCATATTTTTGTTAAACAGGTTCCGGAGTAATCCTAAATCATCCATGGGAGATCACGCATGTTCTAAGGCAGCAGCAGGGATTGTTTTAGATTTTTGTGTATTATTGGGCAAGGGTAAAAATGTCATTTTACCCCAATATTTATATTTTCTTTGATTCAATTAAATTGTAATTATCATCAATTAGGATAGATTTTGGGCATCCACCCATGTTTTGGGCCCAATTTTATAAATATGTGCTAAACCTAATTATAAAGGGCTTCCCTCAATCTTCAATTTCATGAATAAAATTTGAGAGTTTTAGTATTGAGATTGTGGCACGTCTTAGGGAGAGAGGAGAGAGAAGAAAAGTTTGATACCTCTTGATAAAGGTAAAATTCTCTCTCCTCCTCTCTTCTCTCTTTCTCTCTTCTCTTCTCTCTTTCTCTCTCCTCCTCTCTTCTCTCTCCTCTCCTCTTCTCTTCTCTCTCTTCTCTCTCCTCCTCTCTTCTCTCCTCTCTCTCTTTCTCTCTCCTCCTATCTTCTCTCTCCTCTCATCTCTATCTCATCTTTTTTTCTCTCTCCTCTCATCTCTATCTCGTCTCTCTCCTATCATCTTTATCTCTCTCTTTCTCTCTCCTCCTCTCTATCTCTCCTCTTCTCCTTCTCTGTCTCCCTCTTCCTCTATCTTTCTTGCTATTCTCTCAAGACAAGCAGCAACGAGTCATGACAGTGTGTGTCTTTCATCCCCTTCTTCTTCTTGTATGTTCTTTCTTTAATCACCCCTCTTTCCTTCTTAATCTTTCCTCTCTCTTTCCTGATCTTCTTTCTTCACTTTCCTTCTCTCTCTTTGTTCCTTCCTTTCTTTTGCCTCTCTTTCCTAATCTCTCTTCTTTCATTCTCCTTGTTCCTTTCTTTCTCTATCTTCTCTATTCATACATGGTGGAACCTATCGTTGGGCATGATGTCCTCCACCTCTTGGAATATACACAGTGGGTCAGGCCTTAACCTGAGTAACGGGCTCAGTCTTTGTCCAAATTCCCTTGTCTTCATGTCGTGCACGATGATGCCTATCACTACGCATGTCTTCTGCTTTCTCTCTCTTATCTCCTTCCTTCTGTCATGGACGGCGGAACCCCATTGTCGTCCATGTTCCCTTTCCCCCTTCCTTTCTTATCATGGATGGTGGAAGCCTATCGCCATCCATGTTTTCTTTCTCTCTCCCTTCTCTATCATGGACAAAAAAACCTCATCGTCATTCATGTTATCTTTTCTTCTTCTCTCTCCTCAGTCATGAGCGACGAGATCTCATCGTCGTTCATGATTTCTTCTCTTTTCTCTCTCTTTTGTCATGGACGGTAGAACTCCATCGCTGCATGTTTTCTCTCTCACTCCCCCTTTTCCTGTCATGGATGGCAGAACTCTATCGTCGCATGTTTTCTCTCTCACTCCCCCTTTTCTTATCATGGACGGTAGAAGCCTATCGCCGTCCATGTTTCTTTCTTTTTCTCTCTCCTCAGTCATGGATGGCAGAAGCCCATCACTGTCCATGTTTCCTTCTTTTTCTCTATTCTCAGTCATGGATGGCGGAAGCCTATCGCCGTCCATGTTTCTGTCTTCTTCTCTCTCCTTAGTCATGGACGGCAGATGCTTATTGCAGTCCATGTTTCTTTCTCCCAATCATGGACTGCAGAAGCCTATCACTATCCATGTTTCTTTCTTTTTTCTCTTTCCTCAATCATGGATGGATGCTCATCGTCGTCCGTGCTTCTTTCTCTTCTCCCTCTTCAGTCATGGACAGTGGAAGCTCATCACCATCCATGTTGCTTCTCTTCTTCCCTTCTTTCTCTATCTTCCTTCAACTCACTTCTTCCCTTCTCTTTCTTCTTTCTTCTCTCTTCTCTTCCTTCCCTCTCTCTCCTTCACTCTCGTTTCTCTTTCATCCTTTTTCCTCTTTGTTTGTTTATCTTTATGCTCTTCTCTTTCCTCCTTTTCTTATTTCCTCTCTCCTTTCTTCTCTTCTCTTCCCTTCTTCTTCTTCTCTCTTCCCATCTCTTTTATTCTCTTCTTCTTCTTTCTTTTTAATCTCTCATCTTTTTCTCTCTCTTCTTTTTTCTTTCTCTCTCTATCTTTTTTCTCTCTTATCTCTCTTTCTTTTCTCTTCTCTTTCCTCCTTTGCTCTTTCCCTCTGATTGGACCAAGGGAGGCTAAGTCTAGCACTGTCATGGTAGTCTTATCATCGAGCAGTATTACCGCCGTGCCAGCCTAGGTTACCGTGCCCGTCTTGCTGCCACGTTAGGTAAGCCATTGTGCCAGGTTGGTTCGTGTTGATTCTATCATCAAGTAGTATTGTTGCCGTGCCTGTTGAGTTACCGTGCCCATCTTGCTACCATATCAGGTCAATTATCATGGCAGTCTAGCCCCTGTGTTAGGCTAGCCACCGGTCAAATGCCTCTTCCTTCTCTTCCCTTTTCTTTACCCCAACTTTCATATCATCATCTCTTCCCTCTCTCTTTGCACACTTGTGTTCATTCGCTCAAAGACAAGGTGGGGTCCCTTAGCCCACTTGTCTTGTAAATCAATCATGTGTGTGTGATCACAAAAATAGGAGTGCCGGTCAAAGGAGGCGATTTCAAGCCAGTTGAAGGACTGAGGGGCTTTTCGTCATGATTTAAGAGGGCACCCACTCGAGCTAGCCCGAATGAGTCACGGATCTAGGTTAGGTGTGTCCCACCTCACATTAAATTCCTCTCTCATCAGTTGTTATACCTTCCCCTATTCCTTAGCAGGGTTCCCTAGAAAGCAGTCTTAAGTCCAGGATTCTTCTTGAAACCCAAGATACGCGCCACCAGATCATCTAGATCTGGTGAACAAAATTGAGGAACCTAACCACTTAATTTAGAAGAGAAACGAAGAAGTGGATGAAGAGAAAATAAGTGAAGAGCCGACCAAAAGAAAGTCAGGCAACCTCCCAGCGTAACCTCTCCTAAGAGGTATTACTAGAGATGAGGAAAAGTACCTGGCATGAAACCTTGATACCCAAGGGTTTAGAAAGTGGAGTTACAGGACTGAGCATATAACTATGTCACTAAACTAAAGATCACCTAAAAGTGATCAAGTGAGAGAGGAAAGTGAAAGAGATAGAGATGAGAGTCTCTCACAACCCAAACAGGTGGTTAGAGTAGTGAAAGGGTCAGAGCTCTAATGAAAGATAACTCCACCCCAACTGGAGTGAAAAAGTGTTAGAGAATCAGTGTCTCTTATGACCCGACTTCACTGTATAAGCTGATGGTTAGAGTAGCAATATGAGAGTTAGAACCCTAGGGCACTATCTCAGGACGACCCGGAGTCGAGTGCTCAAGAAGTAAAGGAAGCAACAAGAAAAGAGAGAGATAAAAGAATGATGAAGTAAAAATAAAGTAAAGTGAATTAAAAGTTAAGATATGATTTAGATAGAGAAGTGAGAATTTAAAGTGAGAGAAAATGAGATAAATGGGGGTCAAGGAATAATGGACCCGCTTGTGGTGCGGGTCCAGACTCACAAGGGGCGGATAGAGTTTTTAGGTGAAAGAGGTGCAGATAGAGTTTATAGGTGAGAGAGGGGTAGATTAACATATAGGGCGAATAAGAGGAGTACGGCGGATAGGGTGAGTAGGGCAGATAGAGCGAATAAGGTGAGTAGGGCGGATAGGGTGAGTAGGGTGGATAAGGTGGATAGGGTGAGTAGGGCCTATAAGGTGAATAGGGTGAGTGGGCGGATAGGGTGGACTGGACGAGTAGGGTGGATAGGGAGAATAGCGTGAGTAGGGCGGATAGGGTGGATAGGACGAGTAGGGAAGATAAAACGGATAGGGCTATAGGGTGAGTAGAAAGAGTAAGGCGAATAGGGCGTATAGGGTGAGTAGGGCAGATAAGGCGAATAGGGGTCCAGGTCTGGACGATAGAGAGAGAAAGAGAGGGGGAGGGCTCGGACCCCCCCTGCATTCGAGCAAGGAGAGTGAGAAAGAAAGAAGAAAAGAAGGAAGAGAGAGAAATAGAGAAAGAAGGGATAAAAGAAAGAAGAAGAGAGAGAAAGGGATAAAACAAGAGAGAGAAAGAGAGAAAGGAGAGAGAAGAGAGAGGAGAGAGTGGACCTAGAATGAGATTGAGCCCAGGTAAACCTTTGTCGGTCCCTTTGTATGCACATGAGAGAGAGAGTTTAGGCTTGGTGGGTCAAGACTAGGATCTAGGGTCTAGGAACCCAGTTGCCATTAATAGACCTTGAGAGCTTTTTTTAGATGCTTATGATGGTAATTCGGGTGATCAATCGTTGTAGAATCAATGCTTGAACTATTGCACACATTTTGATACCCATTGATCATCTTGAAATGAATTTTTAAGGAAGAACCCAAAATCCGGCTATGTCCATAAACTTTGTGATTCTTCCATAACCAATCCAAGATGATCTATGATATTTTAAGCCTTCATATTGATCACAAATTGAAGAGGATACTATCACGATCATTTTGCAATAAATAATTTTGGTCTCTATTTGACAATGTTCTAATTTTGGGAAGTCACTGAAAATAGAAAAGTATGCCATTTTTTACCATAAAATTCATGTCATCCGGCCTCTAATCATTCACAAAAACTATATCAAACTATAGCTCTTCGAAACACAGTCGCAACAAACTCATACATGTGACGATCTGACATCAGGATCTTGAGCTATAGCCTCTCAAAGAATTGGATGTTCTTCTTTACAAATATAAATTTTCATGTTTCGATCCCATCTTCTCTCTAGAAATTCTCTTGCTTAGGGTCACACCATGATGAGTGCCATATGTCAAAATGAGCGGATCATCGAGATCTAGCTTATGTTCGAATTTGAGCTTAATTGGACACAAAATGAGCAAGTTATGAGAATTTGAAAATCATCCTGAAATGAGAAAGCAAAGTTTCCATTTATAGAAACTGGTTCACCGAGGCGACACCGCAATTGTATAGAACTCACCATTTTATGGTAGGTTAGGCCCATAATAGTCTTTGAGGGTCCGAATAAGCCAAAATTTGATACATAAGGGATTTTTCACATTTCAAATCCAATGGAGGTGGTCTGATGTTGTTTTGAAACCCATAAAATAGGGCTATAGTTATGGGGTCCATTTTCAGCATGATGGGAATTGGATTTGAAAACCAAGTTTCGTCCTGATCATATCAAAACTTGTAAGAACATGACGAAAATTTACAGGTGTCCTTAGGGTATTCGAAAATACCATATCATGAAATTTGAGGCCATTCTAACACTTCTTCAAAGGTCACCCAATTTTATGCTTATTGCTACAGTGTTATTGTGGTTTGGCGGTCCGGTGGACTACTACATAGCTATGCTCTATCTTACTTAATTTTAATTGGATCTCTCTCGTTCTTTTTGCAAACTGTTGTGGGTTGAATTTATTGCTGATTATGTACCATATGAAGTGTTTTTAAAGGTGGATAAGCTTCTTAAACTTGATAGCCACCTTAGAGATATATAAACCACTCGTGCACTCATCTTTGAGATAAAATTAAGTCCTCAAAAGCCCTGATTGTGGGTTGGGCACAAGGGGATCGAACCATGGATTCCTCCATGATTGTTTGCATGTTAATTTGATATATTTATTGTTATTGGGTAATTAATGAATGATAGAATTGAGTATATTATGTGAATATTGAGACTACTCTTATAATCTTGTAGTATGAGCTTCATGTAACATTTTATTATTTAGGTGGATTGAGATCTTGTTATATTATTATGTGTATAAGCTAATGTGGCATATGATGAGGACGAAGATTGAAAAAGAGATTATTATGTAATTTTTATATAATGATAAATTTGAGCATAAGTCTTGTAATATGTTGTAGAGATGTACATTTTGTGCATTTGGACAATGTATTAAGCTAAATTGTATTTTGAGAAAGGGATATGTAAGGGACCTATTAGAATTAAATTTTTTTTTATTAAGGTAGGTATAAACCAAGTTTGAAGGCTGGAATTTATGTATTATGGTTTTGTATTTCCTTCATGTATGTAAAGCCTTATGTTTTAATAGAATGGAAAATTTTAAAGTTATGAATTAGGCCCCTTGGTCTTATACCACCAACAGCTTATTCTAAACTTCTATCTTTCTCTCTTTCTATCAATGATCTCTCTCTTTTTATCAATGCTCTCTTTCTTTCTCTCAACACTCTACTTCTCAATCCACGCACCAATTTAGGAACTTTTGATTTCATTCTCTCATGCTCTCTAAGTAATATCATGTTTCCCAAATAGGCGCATTCTAAAATTTTGTCTTTCCATTTATCAATCTCTTTCTCTCAATGCTCTCCTTTATCCACGTACCAATTCTATCAAGAGCGAAAAAGTGAAAGAGAGTGAGTCATAATTATTTTGTCACCTTCCAAATTTTTGGCACATCTCCTAATCACGTCCCATATAAATTTAATATTCTTTTAAAATATAATCTTCAACTTCCATATCTATTAAGTGAGAAAGAGAGGGAGCGAGAGCAAGAGAGAATAGGGGAGTGATAAATATGAGGGGAAAGATTTAAGGAAAGAGATATTTGATTTTGGGGGAGAGATTTCAGGAAAGAAAAGAGGGAGACAAATATAGTGTTGGGAAGAGGGAGAGAGAAATATGGGTTGGGAAGAGGGAGAGAGAAAGCAAAGCGAGAGATTTATGACCGTGAGAAGAAGAAAAGAGAGAATGGAGAGAGAAAGAGGGCAATTATAGTTTATCATCATCGAAAAATAAAAAACACCAAATTCAAACAAAGTAAAAGGAAAATAACATGTTTCAATTATCCAAATTCATCATATAGAGTGAGAGAAGAGAGAAACTTAAGAGGATGATAGAGAGAGTTCGTTGTATAGAGGGAGAGAATAGAAAAATTTTAGAGGACGATAGAGAGTTCCTTTGAGATGTCTGTTCCATTGCTCTAAATTCATTGTATAGAGAGAGAAAAGCAAAAGCTTAAGAGGTGTTTACGATGAAAATCAGACAGATCTTCCGACGAAGATCTCTCAGAGTTTGACACCTTAAACTTATAAAAATAATGTCGTAGAGAAAGTGGGACAAATCAAATTCAGATTGAGGCCAGATCTACCAAAAAAAGAGCAAATCTGCTCTCAGATCTGTGGCAGAGCCAGCATGATCCAAAACATTAAAACAAGAGTTCAAAGCAGCAACCTAACAAAAATTAATTAAAATGAAATAAAAAAGTAAGAAGAAGAAGAAAGAAAAGGTAAGAGAACAATACCAAACCGGGCCAGATGGCCTGAGACCCCTAAGCCTTCGAGGGGTCGCCCATATCAGATCTAGAATCCTCTTGACCTCTCTGATTCAGAAGTTGACCAGAAGATCTATGAATTTAAAGGGCTGTTGTGCCCTAGAGATGACTGAAGATGGTCAGGGTTTTAGGCTTAACTTTCTCTGAGCAAAGGGGCTAGGGTTTCAATCTTCCTCTCCTCCTCCTTAATGGCCATGAAAAAAAAGGATTTATAAGGGCCAAGGATCTGTTGAGAAGGGCATCTTTACATAACCAATAGATCTTCCAACCAAAGGTACCATTTTGGGGATACGGGTTTGGGCGACACTAGTGGTGTCGCTCGAGCGAGCTCGAGCGAAACGTAGGCATGTCGCCCAAAAACTACACAAAAAGGAAAGAAATCGACTCAAAATAAATTTCTAATTTGGGTCAGAACAGGGCTAGGCGACACTAGTGGTGTCGCCCTAGTTAGCTACACCGCACCACTCGTGTCGCCCAATCTAGGCTGGGCGACCGCCTGGTGTCTCCCAAACCAAAGTGGTCCAAACTAAATTTTTCCACATCAGGTGTATTCCTCAGCCTCTTTTGAAGGTCTCAGACAAATTTTGGGTAAAAAAGGAGCTTTCTACTATTTTTAATGATATTTTCGATAAAATAAAGCGTTTACAAGACTCTCGATGAAAACAGGGTATCTGCAGGGTACTGGGTAGGCAAAATGGTTCTGGGTCATAGGGTTGGCTATGTGGGCTATGGATTTGGGTTTACTAGGATAATGCGGTCCTATGAGTTCAGGAAAACACATAATTTGTCAGATTTAAAATGGGGTATCTATAGTTGCCCCTCTTGGGCACTCCTTGTCCTTCGTGGGACAAGTGAGTGGCAAAGAAGTAGACACTTTGGTGTTCCCTATCCTTCGAGGGGTAGGTGAACGTCAAAGATAATGCAGACATTTTAAATTTCTTCCTGACATCATGTGGTCAGAGAGCACGGAAACTAATCCCCCCAAGTCATTGCGCTCACCGAGCTCACCCACCTAGAGCATTTTCATCCTAGGGTTTTCGGCGTGAGATGTCAATGAGTTACACAAGCTTGAAACTCGAGTTGGATTTTCTGGCCATGCTACTTAACTTCAAGGGTTTCACAGTTTGAAATTCTTTAACCCTGACATCTTCTTTGATTTCCTTAGGGTTTCCTAATGCCTTCTATAGGAAAAGGCTTTCTGTAGGAGGAAACTTGTCCGGCTGATTCCGAGGAGAGACACGAGGCAGCAACATGGTAATCATGGCAATGCGATAATTGCGGCAACATGGTAATCATATACGGGTGTCCAAGCTCCTTCATTTTTTAAAGTCTTTATTTTAGAAATTTTGAAAACAATGGAGAATTTTAAAATAGAACCCAGAGCATGGACAGGTCACAATTTTAACAAAGAAATTAAAGTTTTTGAAAACACAAGAGATAGAGTGAAAATATTTTAAAAACATAAAGATATTTCGAAAAACAAGGTTGGTTAGCAATTTTAACTCCTGCAACCATAGAGCCCTCTAAGCAGTTTAGGGTCATGCAGCGATGGACCATACATCTAAACCGTTTTACATCATACAGGGCTAGACGGAATACAGTCGACCCTTTTACATCATACGGGGCTAGACGAAATACACTCGATCCTTTTAAGTCGCACGGGGCTAGACGTTACCTATCTCGGCTCTTTTATGTTGCACGAGTTTGACGTTGAATTGAATACACCCGACCTTTTACGTCGTACAGGGCTAAACAGAATACACCCGACCCTTTTACATCATACGGGGCTAGACAGAATACACTCGGCCTTTTACGTCATACTGGGCTAGACGTTGAATTGAATACACCCGACCTTTAATGTCATATAGGGCGAGACATGTTCTGAATACACCCAATATTTTACATCATACGGGGCTAGACACTTTCTGAATACACCTGACCTTTTACGTCATACGAGGCTAGACATTTTCCTATCTCAGCTCTTTTACGTTGCACAAGTTTGATGTTTTTCCTGTCTCGACTCTTTTATGCTGCACGAGTTTGACATTTTCGTGTCTCGACTCTTTTACGTCGCACGAGTTTGAAGTTTTCCTGTCTTGGATTTTGGTTGGCAGATTAGGCTTGTGCCACTGAGGAGTATTTTCTTTTTGAATTTTTCCCTTGTTTTTTTTGAAATTGGTCGATAGTTTAGGCTCATGCCACTAAGGAGCAAGTTAAAATTTTGGAAATTAACTAAGATGTTTGAAAACATGCATTTTTTTATTTAAAACAAAAATATATGATAAACCAAACTTGTTCCCCTTAGTTTCAAAAACTTATTTGGGACTATTTTTGAGTAAACGTTTTTTGGGACGTACACAAGTTTTCGTACGTCCCGGGTC
>NW_006496667.1:1576365-1588890 GCF_000471905.2 Amborella trichopoda | reverse complement strand
AGAGGGGAAAGTATGGGGTTAGCCCGCTCGCTTACCCCTTTGAGAGAGTCGAATGGCTATGATGAAAAAAAGAAAATCCAACAGTTGTTGGAATGAGTTGTACATTTTACGAAAAAAGATCTGTGTGTTTGAAAATTCTGGTCGCCAGCAAGTACACAGTGTTGACGGCATCTTAAAAAGGGCATCATTCGCTCTCTCTCTCCTGGATTTTTCTCTCTCCTACTTCTTAAAAAATAGAATGGTCTTTCTCTCCCTCATGCTCTCTCTATTAGAGCCTAGGTTTTTCTCTCTCTCTTCTACTTCCTTCAATTTACAGATGCCCTCTCTCTCAATCTGCTCACACCAAAGTCTTTCTCTCTGGTCCCGTCGCTTGTTATTCCTATTGTCGCCCTCTCTCTCCCTCTTGCTGCTCGTCGAAAGAAGCTACCCTCCGCTCTCTTCA
The DNA here is from genome assembly GCF_000471905.2 of Amborella trichopoda. Next base: position 1,588,448 of record NW_006496667.1, on the reverse strand, counting down.
CTGTGCTCAGTTCTCTTCACTGTGCCTCTCTGCAGCCCACCCCGTCTGTAAAGGTTCTCTCTCTCTCTATATTTGTTTGAGATTTATAGTAATGCAAGAACCCCAATATCTCAGTATTTGTCTGAGATTTATAGTATTGCAACAACCCCAATATCTCTGTATTTGTTTGAGATTTATAGTATTGCAAGAACCCCAATATCTCAGTATTTGTCTGAGATTTATAGTATTGCAACAACCCCAATATCTCTGTATTTGTTTGAGATTTATAATATTGTAAAAACCCTAATCTTTTTTTCTCTGTATTTCTCATCTACTATTGATTCTACAATTTTTTCCCTGAAAATGCATAGATGGAGCTTCACTTGATTTTCTGTTTTCTCTGATAAATCTTTTTTTCTTTGTATTTCTTCTCTACTATTGATTCTATAATTTTTGCGCTGAAAATGCATAGATGGGGCTTCATTTGATTTTTTTTTTCTCTGATAAATCTCTTTTTCTTTATATTTCTTGTCTACTATTGATTCTACAATTTTTGCCCCGAAAATGCATAGATGGAGCTTCATTTGATTTTATGTTTTCTTTGAGAAATCTTTTTTTCTCTGTATTTCTTGTCTACTATTGATTCTACAATTTTTGCCCTGAAAATACATAGATGGAGCTTCATTTGATTTTCTGTTTTCTCTGAGGTTGGAATTCCTTTTTTCGTTTCATGCTCTATCTATCTTTTTTTATTGTTATTTTCAATATGATCTTTCTCAAAATTCGATAGAACGAAAGATATTGTTGAGGTTAATTGATATTTATGTTGATATTTGGAGGCTCAATAAGTTGGGTAAGTTTAATTTATTGGTAAATGATTGGATTTTACTTAAAATTGAAAATGAAGAGTGGTAAATGCTTTCACGAATGGTGCAATTTGACTAAATTGGTACTTCTTTTTTTTTAGAAGAAAAATTGGGTTTTTGCTATATCACTTGTCTTAGTTCAGCTAGGATGTGGGTCATATGGTGTTTGATTTCCTATGTTTTTTTTTATAAGTTCAACAAGACTAGTGTTGGGACTTGAAACTTAAAGTTGGTTAATTAGTATGGTATTTTTGTTATTGATTTTGATGCATATAGTCATTTGTATGTCTCATGCTCCACTTGTTGGCAAAGCATTGCCTCACTAGCATAGATTGCCTGATCTGCATATTCTGATGTCTATAATGTTCCCCAGCAAGTTAATGTGTAAAGTTTGAGATTCTTAACATTTGGTCAATTGATGATTGTACCACTTCTTTCTATTTTCTGATTAAATTTTGAGATTCTTAACTTTTGGTGAATTGATGATTGTACCACTTCTTTCTATTTTATGATATGGCTTTTAATACCTTAGTGTGGTCTTAATTAGACATACAAAGGCCTAAGAGGATATATTTAGCTTTCCGTAGTCTTCCATGACTTGACTTCGACTAGAGGAATATTTGTGCTTGGACATTTTAGAAAGTAGATTAGTTTGTGATTTACATTTGGTGTTCATATATTCTCTGTCCATATAGCAAATTTCCAACCACGTAACTTTTTACTGAATCTTCTATTCAATAATGAGAGAATGGACAATTGAAGGGTTCTTTTTTTACCCCTTCCATTTTGCTTGCATGAAGTTCAAAAGACCACTATGTTTAAGACTTGATCTAGGTTAAATCGACTCACACAATTCAACTTCATGAGGTTGGGATTCTTTTTTTCTTTTCATACCCTATATATTGTTTTTTTATTGTTATTTTCAATATGATCTTTCTCAAAATTGGATAGAACGATAGAGATGGTTGTGGTTAATTGATAGTTATGCTGATATTTGGAGGCTCAATAAGTTGGGTAAGTTTAATTTATTAGTAAATGATTGGATTTTACTAAAAATTGAAAATGAAGAGTGGTAAATGCTTTCACGAATAGTGCAATTTGACTAAATTGATACTTCTTATTTTTTAGAAGAAAAGCTGGATTTTTGCTATATCACTTGTGTTGGGTTCAGCTAGGATGTGGGTCTTATTGTGATTGATTTTCTATGTTTTTTTTTTTTTCCCCAGATAAGTGGTTATCTATTTGTTCCACCTATTTGGTTATAATTGAATGGACTTTTGTCATAGCTTTTGAGTTGGTTTTATGAGAGGTTTTTGGCAAATAGTTCTTATTATTTGATAGTTTTATTGCCATGCCCTTTTCCTAGAAGCCACATAATGCTGAATATAAAAAATTTTGCATGTTGCATACTTTTTTCCTCTAAATCATTAGTTTAGACCCGTTCTTGTGCTTTGCTCACTTTGGATCCATTTGAAAGTTTGGTGTTTTATATCCAACCTATGATTTGGGTCCTTATTGATAAAAAATAGGCTGGTTTAATATATTTGTGCGCTATATTTTGTGGTAGAGATGCCTGCTTTTTGACAATGGTTAAGCCCTTTTGAGCTCAAGTTATCTTTTAACTACTATTGAATTTAAAAGAAAAGCTGGTTTTTTTTCCTAAAAGCCACATAATGCTGAATATATAACATTTTGCATGTTGCATAATTTTTTCCTCTAATTTGTCAATTGTCCTCATCTTGCCTTATACTTTCGCTTTTGTCTCTACTTTCATGGTATATCTTAAGATGAAGGTTTGAATAACCCATCAATCCTCATACCATTATCCACTTGCTCTACCATGAGAAGTTTTTGGCACATAGTTCTTATTGGTTGATAGTTTTATTGACATGCCCTTTTCCAAGTACCCACATGTGAATATATAAAATTTTTCATGTTGCATAATTTTACCACTCTAATTTGTCAATTGTTCTCATCTTGCCTCATACTTTCGCTTTTGTCTCTACTTTCATGGTATTCTTAAGCTGAAGGTTTGAATACATGTACTTTTGTAGTTTGCAGTTAGACATTGGGTAAGTTAAAAATCTGAGATGGATCCCACAAGTTCAGTCGGTGTGCCATTTAGCACATGCCCAAATGTAGGCAGCAATGATGAAATCCCAGATGGTGGTTGTGGCTCAGCAAATATAGACCAAGAAATAGAAGAACCATGTGTAGGAATGAAGTTTGAATCAGAGGATGATGCATATGACTACTTTAAGTCTTATGCATTGACCAAAGGTTTTGGTATTCGTAGGGAGAGCACTCATAACAAGAAAGGAAAACGGATCGATAGGGTTTATGTTTGCTCGAAGGAAGGGTTTAAACAAGAAAAACCTAATAAAAGTGGAAGGGTTTACCTTAAGTTAAGGTGTGGGTGCAAGGTTAGGATGTGCATAAGTAGCTAAGAAGACGATGAGTGGAAAGTGACTAGCATCGAGCTAGATCATAATCACGATCTAGTTACTCCAAACAAAGCTCGTCTAATTCGCACACACCGATCATTGTCAAGTGCTACAAAGTCATTGATACATTCAATGAGCTCGGCAGTGGTTAAACCTAGACATATTCATGATATATTCATAGAGCAGGCTAGAGGGATTGACAATGTCCCTTGTACACAAAAGGATATCCAAAATGAAATAGCAAGCGTTAAAAGAAAACTTAGAGGAGAAGATGGCATTTTAATTTTGTAATGACTCTATAGAAAGAATCAATCGAACCCATCATTTTTCTATAGATTGAGATTAGATGATGAGGATCATATTCATAGTATCTTATGGGTAGATTCTACATCTAGAGTTTCCTACCAGTGCTTTTCTGATGTGATCACCTTTAATACCACATATAAGACAAATACGTTTGGTATGCCCTTTGCACCTATACTTGGTGTAAATCACCATTTTAGTACAACTTTCTTTGGATTTGCACTCATATCTGACGAGAAAATATAATCATTTATATAGGTATTGAAAACTGATTGGAAGCCATGGGTGGACGACAGCGAGGCATTATTCTCACTGATCAAGATCATGCAATTTTATATGCAGAAGTGACACATATTTGCGAAGATCAAAGAAAAAATGTGTCATGTCTTGCGTATGCATCCTTCTTTTTCAAATACCTTTATGAGGTGTGTGGCTAGCCCAACAATTGACGAATTTGAATCAAGATGGAAATCAAAGATTGAGAATTATCAGTTGGAAGACAATGAATGGCTAACTAGGCTTTATAGTTATCGAATGTAATGGGTTGATGCATACTTAGCTGACACGTTTACAACGAGTATGACCTCTACTCAAAGGAGTGAAGTTATGAATTTTAATTCAAAAAGTACTTGACACCAACAACAAGTTTGCGTACATTATTAGAAGTTGTTGCAAACGTCCAAGATAAGAAGGTGCTAAAACAGAGGGAAAATAACTCGAAAGATATTCAAACTACTCTAGTCTTACGAACAACCACTTTCATTGAGTCACAAGCATAAAAAATCTATACTCAAAAGATTTTAAAGATATTTGGGGAAGAGGTGGCTAATTACTTTAATTTTACAAGGGAGATAGTTGAAGACAATGGACAGGTTGCTACCTTTAAGGTGGCAGTCCCAAGGATGAGATCTAGACCCTACTTAGTGAAATTCAATTGGCATGACAATTATGTGTCTTGCAGTTGGCAGTTCTTTGAGAGGATAGGCCTTCTTTGCAGGCATGTACTGAAGATTTTTATGGTGAAAAATGTGTTTGAAATCCCTCCACAATATATAATGAGGCGTTGGACCAATGATGTAAAAAAGGGAGTTTTCGTTGATGACATTGGGGAACAAATTCAAGTAACATTTGAACTACCACGCTCCATTAGATTTAATGAGGCTATGTAAGCAAGTGATCCCTTGCCGAGCGTGCTTCACATAGTGTAGAGGGACACAAGTTTATAATGTCCATAATACAAAATGGAATTTGTCAGTTTGATGAAAAGTTTGTATGCAAGAGAGGTCGACAGGATAATGCCATGAGTCATGTCAATGAAGATGAGAATTCTTTTAGTTGTAGTAACACACCAAGTGGACGTAACTATTGCCGCAATGTCCTTGAGCCTCCACGAGCACGAACAAAGGGACGATCGGCCACTAAAAGATTGAAAGCTCGTTCTGAGGGATGGAAGTCAAAGACAAAAAAAAAGAAATGCGCAGTCTGCAATGGTAGCAAATATGATAAAAGCAACTGTCCCTCATTCGTTTGTGATAGATACAGCTACATACCTTTACATTATTTTGATTTACAATTGTATTATCCTCATTATTATTGATCTATTTGATTTACAATTGTATTCGCTTCAATTGGAATACTAACATATGAATTTATCTTCCTCTTACAGGGCTAAGGAAAAAACACGTAGTAAGCATGATGGTGTTGTAGAGCCCATCTTAAGCAAGGAGGTCAAGTGACAGTAGATATGCATTGATGGTATGGACAAAACACGTCGTAAAGCACTTTTGTAATAATCTACATGCAAATCACTAAGCCTAAGCTTATCTCGCATATAGCTGCTTGCATGCAATTTATTATTGCATTTCCATGCTAAATATTGAAATTGTGACAGTGATGTACGATTTTCCTCACATGATAATATGTTCATTTTGCTCTGTTTTCAGCTCAAGAACACTATTAGTGAACCCAAGACTAGGAATGCTTTGAAGTAGTGTCTGTTATTTCCTTCTTTATGGCATAGGGCATTTTATTCACACATGTGGATATTAGACAATGAAAAATGAATGATTGTTCACTGCTTTCATCTTCTAGATTATGAAGTTGTATTTTGTGATTGTGCTTGCAATGAAAAATGTATGACTGTTCACTACTTTCATTTGCTAGATTCTGAAGTTTTATTTTGTAATTGTGCTCACAAGGAAAATTGTATGATTGTTCAATCTTAGCCCACCATCGTGTAGTCAACAAGTGCATGATTGTTCAATCTTTGTGACATAGGGCATTTTATTCATACAGGTGGATCATAGACCTGCCATTGGTGATTGTTGTTCCTACTAAATGCACGTCATGGCTTGATGCAACCCCTGAACTTGTATCGAGCGAGAGAGAAAGTGGGATCAAAGACCATGCTGAGAAGCAAATTTGTACTCGATTGTAGATAGAGTATTAGGACAAGAAGCAAACTTTTATTCAATATATTTTGTTTTATCATGGAGAAATTTCATATTAGTTCCACCAAATTTAGTTTAGATCATGAACTGCTATGTAGTATCCTCATATTCTATGAAAAGGTTCTTTTACATCATTTTACTTTTTATGATTCTTATATTGGTGTATATGATTTAAATTATTTATGTTGAATGGTTCCATTGCATGTTTGAACTTCTCTATGGAGTGAAAGATAGGCTCTTGATCTTAATGGTGATTTCTCATATTGTTTTTATGTTGCTGGAATCTTATATCATCCTCCTTACAGTTGTTGTCTTCTGCGTTTAGGAAAAACTACAGCCTGGGTTTTGAAGGAAAAATACACACTATTGCTCTTTGTGACCACAAAAAGTAGGGGTTAAAATTATTGTATAATTTCTGGTCAAAAGTTAACATTCCGTTAATCCCTTTTATTATGAGTGGTTTAATTTGTGGTCAAAAGTTAACATTCTGTTGATCCCTTTTTATTATGAGTGGTTCAAAAGTGCATTCCTCCTAAGGTCTCGACTAAGGTTTTATAGCAACATTACATTAGATAGATTTATTGAAACCACTACAGTGAAGCCAAAGTTTTATGCTCCCTAGGGTACATGCTCCTCCGAGGGTACACGCTCTCTATCTTGGAGTACTTATAGGATTCCAATTTTGGGGATGTAAACTCCTCTACCTAGCAACAAATTGTGAAGAGAAATCATATGCCTCTTGTATTTACATGAAGTAATGTCGAAAGTCATCTAGTATTTGGACCATCTGATCTAAGGGTTATTTTTTTTTTTGGGAAAACTCAATGGGAACATGGCCCCTACCAATTTTTTTAAAATAGTTAGGTTTTCAAAGCTGTCAGTCGGATTGGAGAGCACAATATGCGACTAAGGTATAGGGGGTACTACCATCACGACCCCAACCCCTTTCCCATATGCTCTAAGGTTTTAGATAGAAAAAATATAGATGAAGACAAGGAGAACTTTTGTTTTGAGCAATATAGTGTAGTGTAGATTGTATTAGTGTAAGAGATGGTTAATTATTAGATAGAAAAAAAGTATAAGAACTAGTTGGTAGGAGCTAGTTTGAATGTCAAACTTGCAAAGTTTTTTCATATGAAAGTAAAGAAAAACTGAAGTTATCTTTCCACTCTTACATAGCTGATTGAGACTTTTAAAATTATTTTTCTGGTATCCCTCGTGACCCTATCGAGAGAGAGATGCCACTGGATCTGATTCTTCAAGTAAACAATGGCCCATTGAAAATCCAAACAAAATTGGGAAGAAGAATTTGACCCAAGCGATCTACAGCCTTTTCATGTTCCACTACTCTTATGACAATGGTGGCCTTTGCAGACAATACTTTCAGAGAGAGAAACACAATAGTAGCCTTAGACAGGAACGAGTTGGAGATTGGCCATAGAAAGAAATAAGGTAGAGAGCAAATCTAGAGAGAGACACAAGGAGAATTCGAGCAACAAGCAGTGCAAATATGTGGTTTTCAATTATCCGATTCAGTTATCCCTGGTCTCCTACACTCAAATTATAACCAATTCAATTTATGAAAATATTCAAGCCACAAAACTACAAAACCACCAAAAATTCAATACCAAATCATCCATAATGTACTATAAAAAAATAAATTATTCACCACTCAAACCACTTACAATATCTGATGGAAAAATAAATGATTCACCACTCAAACCACTTTAGAATATCTGATGCTTGAGAGAGAGAGAGATTCAAATTACTTAAGAATAGTTCCAATTTACAATAATGTACAAACTATACTAAACTGAACATTGTTGTTCCATAGAAGATAGAGAAAGATAAGTGTATACAACTATAAGTATATAGATACCATAATACATATACCCATTCTTTTTACAAAAAAAAGAGGGCAAACATCAATATCATAAATAAAATTACACTTATGAGAGTAATTTTTTGATTGTTTGCTTTCTCAGTGACCATTGCAACAGTTTTGTGTTTCTCTTTTTCTGATAAAGCTGCATCTACTCCATCAACAATACTGGCATCTGACCTCTGAGATACGAACCTTTTAACCATAGGCTTCCTATCTTCACCTAAAATTTCATCACACCACTCTAGATAACCGCATCCAGTCTCTTTCTAGTAGTTAACACGATAAGATAAATGTGTGTTACAAATATGCTTACAAATGAACACCAAAATACTTTGAAATTATATTAATGAATGAATATTACATACCTTCCAGTTAGAGCATTTATAGAAAGGCCTATTATAGTTACCGTGTATCTTTGATATAAACACGCGCATCCGACCACATCCTGGTTTGCGTTTACAAATCCTTGGAGGGAATTGATGTCGAGATCCATTCGATAAAGAAGTCACAAAGAATATATTACAAACTTCATCATAACCATTCTTAATCCATTTACCTTATTTGAGATAGTTAACAATGGGTAGTGCACCTGATAGAAATCATAAAATTCATCCATATCATAATAGTTATTGTGTGCATAACAATTTTAATAAATACAAGCATAAAATTAGTATCCACTTCAAAGCAATCCTAATCTTACCAGTTCATATAGACAAGATGCTATAAATGTAGAAAGGCAAACAAATGAAAAATCTCCTGTAGTGAACAGCTCCTTGTAGAAAATAATTTATACGTTGAGGTTCACAACAGAAGAATGGCAAATAAGTAACTAACAATTCTATCCCATATAGGCATATTTAGGAGCAGGGGATGAATTATAGTTGAAGACAGATCCTGCAACTAATTCATAATTTCATACCAGAAGAGACATGCGGTTTTCTGCATAATGAATGCATGATTTTTAATCAGAAAGGTGGTTTTTGCAAATCTAGCACTTATGTAAGATTGAACAAGACATTCCCAAGAGTTTTTTTCTGATCATATCTATATGCTCATAATATGAGCTTTGGTAAGATTTCCAACTCGCATGGCTCAGTATCCTAATAAACATATCAGCTACATGCAGATCAATATATATGTGAATAAAGTCTATATCACTGCTAAGAATCTTCTCCAAGGTGTTTCTTTTTTTCTTTTGAATTTATGGGCAACCTTATTAGTTTTTTTACAGGAAATATGCATGTGCAAGCAGTTTTTAATCAATGTTAAAAGAACATCTAAGCTCCATGCAATAAAAATATCTCAAGCAGTAACCGTATGCTTAAACAAAATGTTCTATACAAGGTCAAAATGAACGAGTCTATGTTCAGAAAAGAGACAAAGGGCTACTTCTATAAGCAACAATAATATATGCTTGAACCTACAACATTCCCAATTTATAATTTTGTTAATTATTGAGATAAATTTTAGAGATTTTGAATTGCCTTAGAAATTCACCCTGCTGGTCATGTCTGGATTCGATTAAACTATTAGAGTTCAATTGAAGTTCATTACAAATTTTTGTATGCCATAAAATTCAGAATTATTCTTCTGAACATATGGGCCTACAAGCATAGAGTATTCCCAAACCAACTGTTTGGTTCGTTATAAAATTACCTAGTAGTTAAAAGATAACTTGAGCTAAAAAGGGCTTAACCATTGTAAAAAAGCAGGCGTCTCTACTACAAAATACAGAGCAAAAGTCTATTAAACTAGCCTATTTTTTATCAATAAGGATCCAAATCAAAGGTTGGATATAAAATACAAAACTTTCAAATAGATCCAAAGTTACTAGAACACAAGAATGGGTCTAAACTGATGATTTAGTGGAAAAAAGTATGCAACATGCAAAATTTTATATATTCAGCATTATGTGGCTACTAGGAAAAGGGCATATGAATAAACTATCAACCAACAAGAACTATGTGGCAAAAACCTCTCATAGAACCAACTCAAAAGCTATGACAAAAGTCCATTCAATTATAACCAAATAAGTGGAACAAATAGATAACAACTTATCTAGGGAAAAAAAAACCTAGAAAATCAAACACCATAAGACCCACATCCTAGCTGAACCAACACAAGTGATATAGCAAAAATCTAGCTTTTCTTCTAAAAAATAAGAAGTATCAATTTAGTCAAATCGCACCATTCGTGAAAGCATTTACCACTATTCATTTCCAATTTTTAGAAAAATCCAATCATTTCCCAATAAATTAAACTTACCCAACTTGTTGAGCCACCAAATATCAGCATAAATATCAATTACCCTCAGCCATCTCTTTCGTTCTATCCAATTTTGAGAAAGATCATATTGAAAATAACAATAAAAAAACAATAGATAGGGTATGAAAGGAAAAAAAGAATCCCAACCTCATGAAGTTGAATTGTGTGAGCCGATTTAACCCCGATCAAGTTTTAAACAGAGTGGTCTTTTGAACTTCATGCAAGCAAAATGGAAGGGGTAAAAAAAGAAACCTTCAACTGTCCATTCTCTCACTATTGAATAGAAGATTCAGTAAAAAGTTACGTGGTTGGAAATTTGCTATATGGGTAGAGAATATATACACCAAATGTAAATCACAAACTAATCTACTTTCTAAAAAGTCCAAGCACAAATATTCCTCTAGTAGAAGTCAAGTCATGGAAGGCTACAGAAAGCTAAAATATATCCTCTTAGGCATTTGTATGTCCAATTAAGACCACACTAAGGTATTAGAAGCCATATCATAAAATAGAAAGAAATGGTACATTCATAAAATCACCAAAAGTTAAGAATCTCAAAATTTAATCAGAAAATAAAAAGAAGTGCTACAATCAGCAATTGACCAAAAGTTAAGAATCTCAAAATTTACACATTAACTCGTTGGGGAACATTATAGAGAACAGAATATGCAGATCGGGCAATGCTCTGCCAACAAGTGGAGCATGAGACATACAAATGACTATATGCATCAAAATCAATGACAAAAATACCATACTAATTAACCAACTTTAAGTTTCATGTCCCACATCCTGGCTGAACAAACACAAGTAATATAGCAAAAATCTAGTTTTTCTTCTAAAAAATAAGAAGTAGCAATTTAGTCGAATTGCACCATTCGTGAAAGCATTTACCACTCTTTATTTTCAATTTTTAGTAAAATCCAATCATTTACCAATAATTTAAACTTACCCAACTTATTGAGCCTTTAAATATCAACATAAATATCAAATAACCTCAGCAATCTCTTTCGTTCTATCCAATTTTGAGAAAGATCATAGTGAAAATAACAATAAAAAAACATAGATAGGGTATGAAAGGAAAAAAAGAATCCCAACCTCAGAGAAAACAGAAAATCAAATGAAGCTCCATCTATGCATTTTCAGGGCAAAAAATGTGGAATCAATAGTAGACAAGAAATACAGAGAAAAAAAAGATTTCTTAGAGAAAACAGAAAATCAAATGAAGCTCTATCTATGCATTTTCAGGGAAAAAATTGTAGAATCAATAGTAGACAAGAAATATAGCGAAAAAAAGATTTATTAGAAAAAACAGAAAATCAAATGAAGCTCCATCTATGCATTTGCAAGTTAAAAATTGTAGAATCAATAGTAGACAAGAAATACAGAGAAAAAAAGATTTATCAGAGAAAACAGAAAATCAAGTGAAGCTCCATCTATGTATTTTCAAGGAAAAAATTGTAGAATCAATAGTAGATAAGAAATACAGAGAAAAAAAGATTGGGGTTTTTTGCAATACTCTAAATCTCAAACAAATACAGAGATATTAGGGTTTTTACAATACTATAAATCTCAGAAAAATACAGGGAGAGCGAGAAACTTTACAGATGGGGTGGGCTGTAGAGAGGCACAAGGAAGAGAGCGGAGGGTGTCTTCTTTCTGTGAGTAGCAAGAGGGTGGGAGAGGGCGACAGTAGGAACAACAACTGGCCCGAGCAGAGAGAGAGACTTTGGCTCGAGCAGAGGGAGAGAGAGGGCATTTGTAAATTGAGGGAAGTAGAAGAGAGAGAGAGAGAGAAAAACCCCAGCTCTAATAGAGAGAGAGAGCGTAAGGGAGAGAGAGAGCATTCTATTTTTTAGAAAGTAGGAGAGAGAGAAAATCAAAGAGAGAGATT
>NW_006496667.1:1555294-1567726 GCF_000471905.2 Amborella trichopoda | reverse complement strand
ATATGAGCCCAACATCCCTGATTGATTCTGGGCCTATCTAATGATCACGTGTTTGATAGTGTTTGAATTTTAGTTTTTCTTTTTTACCTCTCTAAATCGCTTAAAATTTTAGACGTGTGTTCATCAAGTCCGAGAGGGCTTCGCATGAGTAAAAAGCCCTCGCTGTTGAGGGCTTTGACAAGGCTTAGCTCTCATGAGCGATTTGATGCGTAGCTTGTGCGAAGCAAGCCAGTGGAGGCAACGAGCAAGCCCCAAGTGATTTGATGTTCCACATAGGCTACACATTAAATCACTCCGCATTGTAGCCAAGTCTTGTCAAAGCCCAAGTTGAAGGTGAAAAAGATGCAATCACACGAATATCTTTTGTAGTCAGTTCATTTTCTTTAGCCGACCAGTGGGAGCAAGAAGTATGGGATATGTCCCGTGTTTCTCCCATCAAGCATTCAGATCTACTCCGTATATCAACAGATCATGGTTTCGAGGGTCATCCATTACGAAAAGACCTTCCTCTAAGTGGATATGTGGAAGTACGACATGATGATCCAGAAAAATGTGTGGTTTTTGAACCAATTAAGATGACTCAAGAATTTTGCTATTTGGATTCTGCTAGTCCTTGGGAACAACGTAGCGACGAATAATTAAGAATCATAATAGGTCCATTGCAGCGGACAAATCAATAGCAAATGCTATTTGCTTCTTCAGAAGAAGAATGGACTTCTATGAAATGAAAGAGTTTCACGAGAATTGTCTTGATCGTCGGATATAATTGATAAATAGGAAGAAATAAGTGTTATGAACTCTTGTTATTCTTCCTTGTATGGAATGAGTCAATAATCAAGCTACAAGTCTCGATCTATATGAAACGCACATAGTTTTTTATGTTTATTTTGGTTTCTTTTTGTGTTTCTTTCGGTTTATTGATAGTAGAAGAGTACGCGCACTAGCCTGTTGAAGCAGCAAGCTAAAACAGTCAAGAAAGCAACCTGATAGCAGCATGTTAGGTTCTTTAAGCGAAGAGAGCCTTATAAAAAAGCCATTGTGCACTAACAGTAAGCAAGCACTGAAAAGCAGGGCACGGGTGGAACGAACATCTTGCAGCATTGGCGCAAGTATCCCCTGCACGACTTGCTTCAAGATCATTCAAAGCAGTTGTTCAAGCTCGAGATAGATTGTTACTTGAGCCGGCTGCAAGCAACTGAAGAAAGTCTTCAAGAGTTCTCCTAACTAGGGAAAAGCAGACTGTGGCAAATTCTTGGACGATCGAATTAAAAAAAAAAATCCAATTGAAAATCAAAGATTCGGAGAAAAAAAGAGACCTAGACTAGCTGCCCGGAGATAAGAAGAAAGGTTTAGAAGAAGAAGAATTTCAGTTGCATTCTTCTAAGGGGACGGGTCCTCATGGGATCAATAGCATTTCGTCGGAATAAATACAGTCTCTGAAAAATCTCGATCAGAACTTGAGAGCGTGTATAGGCAGAAACCATAACAGAAATAGGTAGTTCATAGAGGTCTCTGGTCTATTTTCATGTTCTAATCTCTCCATTCTCTGTATCCTATGAGTGGATAATTAATGACTGATTCATGAGATATCCTTTACGCCTTAGCTCCTTAGTGCCTTAGCGTTTGGTGAAAATCTCTCTAATTAGAAAAGAAAGTTTCCATTTGTCATGCCGTGACTCACTCCATCCAAAGGAGTGGCGAATTGAGTCGATTAGTTAGATATCCCCGATTCAGTCTTCCTCAGTAATGGAAGAACTTTCGAATTCGGAATAGATAGATCTGGTCTCTTCGATTTATGAGAGAAAGTGCATGAATTTCTTTCTAATCTTTCTGCTTTTCAGAAAGCATATTTTCAAATTGGGGGCTATTGCCGTATCCAGTTCCTTATGCTTGAATGGCCCAGCCCACTCGGTGGGGGTGAGCCCTTCGGTCGGTCTATCCCTAAGAGAAAGAATCCGTCTGTAAGGGCAAGTGCGACCCTCCTTATCTACAGGCGAACGATTTCTTACAATTGAATCTTTATAGCCAAACCAAAGAGTTTCTCATAAGAATCCTTACAATGGTAAGAGTGGGCTTTCCGGTGCCACTCTCGGCTCCTTATCAGAAGCAAGTGAGCAGAGCGAATGATATTAGGAGAAATAGAGGAACAATAACTGCTTGAAGTGAGTCCCTCGAGCTTAAGGAGGGACTTAGCTTGCCTGAGTCGATCAGTTATAGACGGGAGGCCCCGATTCCTTTTGATAATGAATGAATTCTTATGAGGCATCAGGAAAGGCTTGCCCCGAAGGAATCTGTCAACTTCGGCCTAGACGATCTAAAGGCGAACGATTCATGCGAAATGGATCGAGGGACTAGGGATTTGGCCTTTACCTTTACCAACAGCAGTTCCTGCTAAAGCAATAATGGCAGCTTCGGCAGGGAAAAAATGAGATTGTCTAAGTCAGGTCAAGCGAGACCTCCCGGGAAGGTGAACGATCTCTTTTCTATTTCATCCATTGAAAACTAAAAACGATTAGGATATACTGTGTAAGTCAAGTCTTTTCTTTCCCTAGGAAAGCAAACGATTCATTCTCAAAGGAGTCGTCTATAAAAAGAGAAGAAGAATCCCGTTGGGATGGGGAGATCTATGTTAGATGGTTACAGAAGCGCTTTCCATAATCAAACCAACCCTTCTGTTTTCTCTTAATATTTGATGAGAGTCTAGCTCGGCTCCCCGAGGAGGTCATGGGAGTAAACGTTCCGCTACGAGATTTCATTATGGGATTGAGATAGCAAAGCTGTTAATCTAGATTCATCCGGCATCTTTGTCTATGTTGATGTTGGCCATTTAGACCAGCTTCGGCTATCTTTAAGGAATGAATCGGTAGCATTTTCTATTGATTCGTCTCTGTCACAGTGACCTTAAGGTCACCGTCCTGTCCTTTTCGGATGACAATCCTTTCCTCCTATTGTATTGAATTTGCTTTTCTTATTAAATAGTGCCACTAAAGACTGGCAGGAAGTCACATAAAAACCAGCAGGTGCCCCTATTTGAATTAAGAATGACCGCGGCTGATCCATACAGCTTCGTTCGTGTTACCGGGTGAGCGTCCCTAGTGTGAGATTGCACCCGAAGACCATTACTGGTTAGGCGCTACTTATTGATCAGTGGGACTCCCGTTTCTAACGTGCAGCTCGCTTCCCCGTGCTACCGCAGGCGCTTCTGGATGGCCTCCCTTTGACCTACCTCGTCCTTCCTTACAAGAGCTGCTCGAGGCTCCACTCCGTTTGGAGTGGAACACGAAGGGATCTCGTGCTGAGATGGAACCGGAAGGAGGAAAGTAAGAAAAATTGAATGAACTGCCTTCCTCGATCGGGCTTCTACGTTTGCGAGTTAAAGGGCATGACCGAACACGAGTTGAAGAACAAATATGATGGTAAATGAGTTTTTTCCTTTTTTGACTCTTTCGACGTGTTTCGTATCAGGGTAGCTGTAGGGAAAGCTATGGCTGGATTGAATCCTTCCCTCCCTCCCTAGCAGCCCTAGGTAGCTCCTTCCCAGGGAAAGACCCTCCCCTTACGGATAGAGAAGTAGAAGCAATGTTCATATGAAATTCTTCCCTCCCTCGCATCCAATTGGGCAGTAGGAGATCCAATCATTTCTAGCCAAGCAAGGACAGGCAGAGATCTATTTTCTGTAGTAGGAGGAAAGCCATCGCTCAATCTGAGGCATCGGTTTACGACATTGGCATTAAAGGGAAATGGGAAGTAAGGATCATAGGATCCCCACTACCTATGGAAATCTATTCAACCTTTATCCTTATCGGTTGCCCCTGCTTTTCGTACTTCCCATATTCCTTTTGAAACTCCTTATCAAAGAATGCAAATGAATACTGTCTTGGAGGAAAAATGGCCACTCGGCTAATTGATATCTCCTCTCTTGTCCCTAAATGCTCTTGCAACTCCCCTAACTGTTTGCCCATCGACTCGTGAAAATGAAAAGATTTCTTGTTTATGAACCCTGATAAACATCCACTCCCTTCAGACTTCCCGGCCCTCCTCTCAACCAAGCGTAGGTATAACCCCTCTTTCCCATACAGATAAAGGTTCTATTCCCGTGAATGGAGGGTCGTTAGACATGCTTGAGCAATTGATTTTCCTCCAAGCATAGATAATCATTTCGATTGAGATGGTCTCCCAAACACTAATCCTGGAACAGGCTAAAGAGCTTCTTTCCATTAGCAAACAGATGGCGGATGCTCTGCCAGAGGCATCTACTCTCGCACCAACAAAAAAATCAGATCCCGATAGGTTGAATTGTGTAGATTCACCAGGCGGGCCTATATGGAAGGACTTTGAGGGGGACACAATTGCCCAATAAATTGCTGCAGGCTGCTGGTAAAATGGAGATCAACAAGTGTTGCAACCACCTATTGGTGGATTCTGGAGCTTAGGAGTGATGCCTATCGAAGTTGTCGAATGGGAATATCAATATGGGGCTCCCGCCACCAATGTTATCAAATTTATTCTGGTAAAGTCAAAGTTGTGAGTCAAATAAAGGATATTTAGGCTTTTCATATTAGACTGATAAGAAGATAAGGACTTCTGTACTGGTAGTAGATATGCCAAAGACTTATGGGATTAAGCTAAGTAGCAAATTGGCCTCTGATATTGATGGCCTGATCTCATTATCATGGGAATATGCCGGAATGAATACCGGAAGGATGGCAGAATACAAAGTCAGGGCTAGGCCGATCTTGATGAAAAGGAAGCAATGGTCTGTGGACATACTGGAATGGGCATCTCTTTAGTCTTTGTTACTCGTGTGAGACATAATTTTGTACTAAACGACATTAACAAAAGGTTTATTTTGACGGCAGCTCTTGCGGAGAAGGCAATGGTGGTGAAGTGGTCCTGATATCACCAAAGTCATTTCCATTTACATATTTGTTCAAACCTGTTGTTGAATATATAAAAAGCACTTCATCATGACTTATGTATTCCCTGGGATCCAACATCTAATTTGTTTTGGTGATGCGGAGCTGGTGATTAATCAAGTCGAAGAGGAAATAGTTGCTTGAACAAGCGACACCCTCAAGAAGTAGCTCATCATGTCCTAATTTTGGTCTTTCAATATCGGAAACAACAAAATGAGACTTTCTGAGCTTCAAATGTGAAAGAAAGTGATCTGAAGCTCAAGCATCTGTTGACCTCATATATAAGCTAACTCTGCCTTCAAAGAAATTTAATGTTACACTGTTTGAATCTGTCCATCGGATTCAAAGACTGTAACATACTCTTAATTTTAGGGTGGGTCAGCGAGCCAGCTACTAAAAACCTGCTTTATTAGCTATTGATCCTAAATATATTGAAGCAGGCGTCAAGGGAGTTGTTTCTATTGATACGGCACCAACGATAGCAAAGACTAAATTCCTTGTTCCAGATCGAAACCCAGAAGCTGATCCAGTAGGGTGGACTCGTTCATGTCGTTGATGGAACAATTAATTCCGTTTCTCTTTTTTCCTATTGAAAGCACCTCGCCCAGCATCCCTTCGCCTAGTTTCGAACCAGTACGAGCACTAGATACAGCAGGTCAAGATCCAGAGCAACCGGATGGATACGAATGCTTTGATATATTCGATTGCAATGCAAGACGAGTAGGAGCTGCAATCAACAACTGCCGAGCTTTGTTGTAGATAGGCGAGGCGAAACTGCCTTTACCTTTCATGGAGGTAAATAAATCTCCTTCCTATGCGATTCACTAGGGCTTAACAAAAACCCGCTAAAGAAAACACACATTAACGAATATATTTATATCTGAACTGATCTATAGGGCAGGGCAAGCCTCATAAAGATAGGAGATAGGACAGGTTCACACCTCACAAGAGAGAGATGCGAGAGATGGAATTTGAGTCGATGGGGGGGCAAAGCGGTGGGCCATCCCCCATGCACATTAGAAGAGGAGATGGAGTCGATGGGGGGGGCAAACCGGTCGTACGATCCCATACTAGAAAAACTACTCCCTCCTCCACATTCTTGACAGCCTGCCCGTCCTGCCCCACCTCGCCTAAAGGGAAGGACCAGGGGAATGACTGCGTATAATTGAGAATTCTCAGGCTAGGCGATCAAACAAACTTGTAGCTCCTCTTATATTATGCTAGGTGTGGGGAACATACCAGCACTAAGTAGGAGAAGAGCCCCCTCACAAGAGAACCAACACGCTCCTTAATGGCAGGAGACTTGTATCCAAACCAGGCCGGCCTACAAACGCGCGCGCAAGATCATAGAAGAAAAAGGAATGAAATAAGAAGAGGGAACTAGACGAAGAGGTTAACAAGAAAAGGTAGTAGGACGCTAGCATATTGAACGAGTGCGCAAAGACCTCCCAACAAAAGTGAACATATTGAAGAAGATGAACGTGACATATATGTATATTTTACCTTTATGGGAAAATGGAACTTTCGAGACAAGAAGGGTCAAACCGATACATGAGCAATCGAATGAAAGCTCTCTGTGTTAATTGGCCTTTCTCAACAAGATCGCAAGCTTAAAGCCACCAAGGCCTAATCTTCTTAGGTTGTAGAATAAACCGAGATGCCCTACTTTCTCCATCTCAATATTGAAACGAATCCCTGAAGCGTGGGAGTGTAGCAGTCCAGCCAAAGGGCTCCCACTTTTGTACAGGTTTGCAAGTAGTGGCGCAGGAAGCCTTTTTCTATACCTCACCGGCTCTCGCAAAACAACTTGATGCATGCCAGGGGAGGGCTTTGCCTACTAATAGCAATTGCTGAGCTATTCTTAGATTCGAATTCTCCCCCGTCCCTTCCTTACGATTTTTTCATTTTCCTCAATATGTTGAGTGGCATCATTCCCTTATTACTTATGAGCGTTGCGTTGCTCTGACCGCCTCTATCATGCCATGTCGCCCACTACGCTCCTCCATCATAGGATGAGAGAGCTGGCTTACACTCCTGAACCAAAGAAAGCCGGCAGCCCTCGCTTCGCTGCTTTTCCTTGCAGAGAGAAGAAGATTCTAGCCCCGAGATTGAGGCCCTTCACTATGGCTACACTCTCTTATCAAGCCAAGTAACATGCCGACCCAACTGAACCAGCCCTGGGACTCAACATCAAATTCAGAGTGTTCGTTCTGTATGTAAGACACACCTATCCTGCTAGAACACTAACAATCAAACACAAACCTCCCTTGTTTGTAAGGATGAGGAAGATGTGGTTTTTTACAACGACATCGACATATAGAAATGATGAAGAATTCACTACTTTAGAAAGTATATAGAATTTTTAATAACAGTTGAGCCCTTTCAGTAGCGAAGAAGCGGGGGGAAATATCTCACCGCTGACGAGCGAGATTCAACCTAAAGAGCTCCTTCTTGGAAAGAAGGGTCATATCATACTTAGCCCCCACCCACTGTACAATAGAACAACCATTCACCAAGTCACTTGATTCATGGTTGAGGACCTTAACCTAAAGTATCATACTATTGGAGAGCAGAAAGGGGTAAAGCGATGAATCAGATTCCCTGTAGCCTAAAGGAAAGGGTCTCGGAGAGAGCTAAGCTAGCAATCTCTTGCAAGTGAGCTATGTATAGCAGAGCTGCAGTAGCTATCTCCCACTGACTAGTACATGGGCCGGGCCACTGTTTCGTTTTGAGGGATTGACCTTCTCATTCCAAGGGGGGCTATGACATCAAATTCATATTTGTTTCGGGAGGAACACAAATTGTGCACTTGGCAACACTGTCTCCATTGGCATCCTTAGGACCAAAGAGGAGTTAATCAAAGCCACTTCACTGAAAGGGATCTTTTATGAACATCACCGGGCACTACTAGTCAAATCAACAACTTTCAGTTGGTTATTCTCTCTCTATGAAAAGGTAGGAGGAAGACTAAAGGTTCACCATCTTACTAACATGGGAGTCGAGACAACCAGCTTTCTCCTATATCTTCTCACCAGATTTGCTTTTGAGTATCGTTCCGGTAGCGGGGGGGCGAGCGGCGCATGCTCAAACTTCGACCCGCTCATAGTAGGGAGCGGGGGAGAAGCCGTAAAGCTCGTGTAATTACCTCCCATTTATAGAATTGTCCCTCTACCTCACCAACCGATCTATCTAAATAGGGATGAGCGCCTCTTGGACAAATGGCTTGCTCCCCCGGGTCGAACCGATTCATCTCTTAGGACGGCAAGTGTCGCTAGGGCAAGACCAAATCAAATGGCTGGAATGGTTTTAGCTAAGATCCACCACTTATGACGGATCATCCAACAAAAGGGAACCAAGCAGGTGAGTTGAAATGGGATAACATGAGTCTTTAGCCCGGTGTCTCGGTATGATGATGCAGAGAGAACACCCCCTTAGGAGCTGCAGTAATATCATCAAAATTGTTTGAGAAATGAGTGTCATCATATCCCACCATGCTGCGCGTAGGCGCCATCTATGATGTGAGAAGGCGATCTTTGCTTTGTAGGCCTATGACAAGGGGCACATAGAGTGCGGCACTAGTGCAGGGTAAATAGCTTGTAAACTTCGTTTTTCACGGATAGAACGGGGACTTCCGTCATGAGTGGTCCATGAAGCTTTAGGCATAATATATGTCAAGAAAAGCTTCCAAGTACCTTTGGCGATGTCATATGGAGCCCATTCAATTGTAGGAATCTGGGTCCATTCTAGAATGATGAGGACCGGAAGAATAGACCTCCAAAGTTGCTCCCTCGGGGTGGATATAAATTGTGGAGAGTCCAGGCATCTTTAAAGAAATCTGGCACAGTCAGCCAGTTAGGCTGTTGCAAATCTCAATATGATGAGAGACCCAGATATTGTCGATGTCCATCTTCCAAATTCTTGCAGGCTTTTGCCAGCAAAAGGAAATGACTCTGCTGAGAGGCTTGTCATAGAGAGTGGGAGACCGAACAGATCTCCAAAGCAAAGGGGTAGACAACCTGGAATTCTTTAATGCGGTGCCTTTTATCATCGCTTGGCTTCGTCGATTCATTGTAAAAGTTTATAATTCTCCTTAGATTGATGATCCGCCTCTGGGAAGACGAGGTCATCATACTTCTCCTGCTGGAGATGCTTTCGAGAGCCCACATACCAACGATGCATGATGATATTCATAACTGACTCTGAATGCTGGCATCGCAATAGAGGCCAAAGGTCGACGCATCGAGTTGGGCATTCGATTGAGATAACATTTTGAACGAATGTATCCTCTTGGGAGGACAAACTGAAGAGTTCTGGTGCGATAATTGAATCACTAAACTTCTCGGGTAGGCCCGAAGGCTACCCTTAAAACCTCCTCGACTCCCCTTAAAAGGAGTCCTTCCGCTAGTAGACGCCCCTAATTCAGGGCACGCTCAACCCACCGGATGTGGCTAAAACGTATAGCAAATTCCTAACAACAGACATGAGGACCTCTGGCATCTTTGGTTCCTGATATATAATAAGAATTTTGAGGAGGGTATAGATCTTAAATACCTTACAGATGCCTTTCAACAAATGCTGGCTCTCAAATAGGATTGCGATAATAGAAAACCTTCTTTCTTCTTTGACAATACTCCCTGTGAATGCTGAAGAGAGTATCGAGCTCTTTGCTAAGGCTTGCACTGAAGAGATGCATATAGGAAGTGTACACAAAGACTTCCTCTCTCTTCCGCACCATTCCACCCATTTTTCCCTCTTGTTCCCTCGTTCCCTCTTCCACTGCTAGCAAGAATCTTTCTATTTCCATCAAAGACGGTGTCGACCACAGACCTGAGACTCGCATATCCAATTTCCAAACTCGTGACGCTCAACCCATTCCTCTACTTGACAGACTAACCTACTGCCGCCATTGTAAGAATCTATATCTGTGAATCCATGTCTGAGACTGAGACCTGTTCCTCAACGGGTAGAGCTTTCTAAGTGCAGTTGAAAATCTTGTCTACTGTTGGAACGCTTTGCCCTTTCATCCCTCCAATCTAGCACTGACCTACCACCGTAAGAGCTATAATCAATATCTAAAAAATTCGACCACCGACCGCTTGCAGGTCACGCCCAGGTCAAAGCTGGATTACCTATCTTTCCTTTCCTTACCGATAAGACCGTGCTCCTCCTCCACTCAAACCATTCCTCTATCATCAGGAAAACAAGACTACTGATATTGACTGAACACCAAATGGAGCCCGTCTATATAAAGAGAAACATGATCACATGGTCGGTCCACTCACATCAAACTGAAAAGAAAGAAGAAATTGTATTCATAACGCTACCCCCTCCCCTATAAAGAACTGCTCTATCTATCTCATTACTCATGCGCTTCTCCAATTAGCCGTTCCCCTCTCTTATGACCACCTTATCCCATTACCGTCTTCTTCTATTCTTGATTCTCTCTTCCTTTGGTTTGCTCGATTATTCATGCTGTTAGAGCGAGGACTTTCTTGCTCGATTATTGATACATAAAAGAATGGGCAGATTAGTCTTTGTGTCGATTTTTGTGACCTCAACAAGGCGGCCTGTCCCAAGGTTGATTTTCCCCTGCTCAATATTCTAATTCTCATTGATCATATGGCAGGGTACAAGATGTTTAGTTTCATGGATGGATACAACGAGCTTCTTTTCAGATCAAGATGGCTCCTGAAGGCATAAATATGGAAGACCTCGTTCATCACACCAACTAGCACGTACTGAAATATTGTAACGCTGTTCGGGCTAAAGAATGCCGGCGCCACTTATCAGCGGGCAATGACGGCTCTATTTCATGAACTGATGCACAAAGAGGCGGAAGTATACGTTGATGACATGATCGTCAAATCACAAAATAGAGAAGATCATTACTAAACATCCTCCAGAAAGTGTTCGACCGCCTCAGAAAGTACAAATTGCAGTTGAATCCTCAAAGTGCATCTTTGGCGCTACATCCGACAAGTTATTAGGATGAATCATAAGTCAAAGAGGGATCGAGATAGACCTGGAAAAGGCAAAGGCGATTATTGCCTCCGCAAACGATAAAAGAAGGGGTTTATTATCACATAGGTTGTCTTCGCTTCATCGCACAACTCACGCTCATCTATGAGCTGATATTCAAACTCCTTAAAAAGGACTCCCCTAAGCAGTGGAATGAGGATTGCCAATGGGCTTTTGATTAAAAAAAAAAGATTTTATGAATCCTCCAGTTCTGGGAAGACCCTTACTGCTTTACTTGTCCACCACAGAGACGTCCAAGGGATGTGTGCTCGGTCAACATGAGGGCATAGGTAAAAGAAAATAGGCCATATAGTAATTGAGCAAAAAATTGACTGACTACGAGTCCAGATATTCACCATTAGAGAATACCTGCCTCGCTTTGGTTTGGGCTACTTAACGCCTCAGACACTACCTATTGTCTTATCTGGTACTGCTTCTTGTGCGCATGGACCTGCTCAAGTATCTCTTCAAAAAGCCGATTGTTTCAAGCTGAAATGCTAGCTGGGAAAGTTCGATATCACTTATGCCACCCATAAATCAATGTTGGGACTAACTATTGCGCTTGGATGTCACCCTTTACCATGTTACGAGCCGCCCATGATGGATTTTCTGAATGAAGAAATCTTTTACACTGACATTGAGTATGGAGAATCTGATCCTTTCTGGACCATGTTCTTCGATGGAGGTTTGAATGAGATAATACGGAAGCAGGTCCCCAAACATTCGTATGAATTAACTCAAGAGGTCTACTACAATGAACTGATTTGTTGGAAAAAGGTTATTTTCCACCCGATAGTACATTGATCAAAAACATCTTTTGCAAAACTAGGTAGGTAGAGTCCAAAAAAGTCCCTATTAAGCCATGGAATGAAGACGTCGAAAGTTCACGTGCCCACGTCGCTTATGCCATGTGTCGAGAGGTATCGAACAATCAATAGTAGTAGCCGAGTGACTCAAAATTTGCCCCGTGTCAAGAATGTTGATGCACCCTTTTTCCTTACCCGAACCAATCATCCTCCCGGTCCTGCAAGACATTTTTTAGTTTAAGGAGAAGAAAATAAGCTTGCACTGCAATTAAGAGACTTACACAGTTGATTAACTGAAAAAGGTTCTTGTCAAGATCGGGAACATGAAAAACACTAAGAAGAGAGATGGAGGGAAAGGAAATAGAACCAACTCCTTGAACAGGAACTGAAGCTCCATTAGCCGTTCCAACCAAAACCTATGGCAAGAAAAATTGCCAAGAGAATGGAAGTCCGAGGAAGAGCCAGTCATGTGATGGGAGGCTCCAAAGTCAATCACCCACGAAGATGATGGATGAGAAGTGGAAGTCTTACTTGCTGTTCATGTTGAGTGGTGAGAATGAGAATCTGGTTCCTTGGCACTATCCTTCTTCTTACAGAGATAGAACTGAGAAAATTATTCTAACACATCAAAGGGGATTTGAGAGGTAACCCTTTCCTTCTTTTCAAAATTGATAAGCTTATAAGTTAGTGGG
>NW_006496667.1:1540935-1554605 GCF_000471905.2 Amborella trichopoda | reverse complement strand
CTTAACATATAGTTTGTAATTGTTACAAACTATCATACACATATAGTTTGTAACTTGTCCTAACCTGTCCTGTCCAAACTTTGTAATCTGTTAGGACAATTTGTAACCTGTCCAAAAAAAGTTTGTAACTTATCCCTGTACAGAGTTTGTAACCTGTCCCTGTACAAAGTTTGTAACATGTCGTAACTTTGTCCCTGTACAAAGTTACGATAAAGTTAGGATAGGTTATACTGTCCAAACTTTGTAACCTGTTACACTGTCCTGTCCTGAACAGTGTACCATGTTACACTTTCTCCAAACTTTGTCCTGGACAGTGTAACCTGAGGGGAAGGCTCTGCTCATTTCCAGCATCCTGAAGTTTCCAAAGTCCATCTGTTCTCTGCAAGCTCTCTCTCTATTCTCTACAAGCTCTCTCTGCTCTCTGCTCTTTTCAAGCTCTCTCTCTGTTCTCTGCAAGCTCTTTGTCTGTTCTTTGCAAGTGCTCTCAGCTCTCTGCTATCTACTCTCTATTCTCTACAAGCTCTCTCTTTGTTCTCTACAAGCTCTCTCTTTGTTCTCTGCAAGCTCTCCCTACTGTTTTCTTTTTGTATATGTGGTGGTGTATCAAGCTACTCAGATTTTTCCTTTCGCTTCTTTTCTATAAAAGTGTGAGATTGTTATGTGTGATTGTTTTTGGGACGAAGTTCCTACTTACATCCTAGAGCAACTAAGCTATTCACCAGCTTTTGTATTTATCAAATGTAAGTGTGCTTTAAATATTAAAGTTTTTGCTATATGATGCCTATGTCTTATGTTCTGTTGCCTGTTGCCAATATGTTGTAAGATGTTCCGCTTAATGGTATTAGAGCCTAGTTTATATTGCAGTGGTTAACTGTATCACAAGTAGAAAATGAAACTATTAAATAAAATAATTAGAAAAGTTTGTATTAGTAAGTTCAAAGTCGCCGTGACCCAAAGATCACTAAGGTCAGGAAGAGCCAGAAAAGTGTAGGGACTGTTTCCGGTTGACTCGAATTACAATGGAAAACTTTATCAAAACTCTATCTAAGAGGTCAGCTACTAGTAATAATACATTATGTGTGAATAGCTGTGGGGAAATAATATTAGATAATATAGAAAAACAGATCGAAAATTGGAACAAACCAAAAGTACTGGTTACGGATGTCTATAGTAAAGGAACTTTTGAGTTCAAAACTAGTTTTTCTATCAAAACTACTAAACAAAGTATTTCTGTCATGGAAACTCAGGATAAATTCCAGTTACTTTCCCCAAGAATGATTAAGGTACATAAAAGGAAAGATTACAAATATTTACATATTGGTCAAGTACAAATTGCTGTCAAACCTTTGACAAGAACAGGGTTAAATAATTCTGTGCTGCTCTGTCTAAGAGACAGTAGACATAAGCGATTCACTGATTCCTTGTTAAGAATAGTAGAATCCAATCTCTGTAATGGCCCCATTTATTTTAACTGTTTTCCAAATTTGTTGGTGGGCTTAATATCTTAACATATTAAAGGTCTTGACCTTAAACCTTAAACCCAAGGTTTTGACATGGACCCAGGTTCTCAAAATTAAGCATTTTTTTACCGAATATGTTATAAGGTAATGAATACCTTATGTCTAAATGCTAGGCAAATGGATTCAAAAGGACAAACAATATTTTTTCAAACAAACATGGAAAAATCAAATCTAGTCATTCCCAAGTCTGTAGCATGGTCTCAGGTAAAATTACTCGAGAGATGGTCCTTACAAACTGAATCCCAAATCAAAACCCCTGAGAACAAAGACCCTGAACAAATAATAGAATATTCTGATGGAGAAATAGAAATCAGTTTTCCATCCTCCAGAAGGACTACCTTAAGAATTGCTAAACCTAGCATTAAGGATCTTCCTAGAAGTTCTACCTCTCCGATCCCACCGTCAGAATATGAAAGATCATCTAATCATAGAAGAACTATTATTGAAAGACTTAATAGAACTCCAAATCAGGTTCAACAACCAGTTTATAAAGTAGAAACTCCAGGTTTTTCTGAAATAGAAGAATAAGAACCAACACCCTTCGATCTAGACTTTGATGTAAATGTTATTCAAAAAGAAGAATTCAAAATTGATAAAGAATGGATGAGAAAAGACATCTATTCTGAAGAAAACGAACTAATAAGAGAATCGTTTTTCAAAGAGTTTAAAGAACCACCGAGAGATGCCTTTCATTTTAAGTTTAATCGTTTCATGATAAAACATAAGGCAACTGTCAAGCTTTTCAAATGGTTAAAATACATAGCAAATGATTACAACATAAAAATTTCAAAGTTTGAGGTAAACATGGTCGAAAAATCTTTTCAAACCCTTCAAACCACTAAAGGAGAAATAATTGAGTCCATTCATCCCCCTAAGACTAGCTTACAGCTTAAAGGAGAAAAATTAGGGAAGAAAATTGAAATTAGAGCCCCACCTCTCAAATTAAGACCCAAAGAAAGTGACCAAAGTATGGCCAAACTTGATGGAATACCTCATATTATTGAACAGAATAATTATACAAATATTTTCCTCCAAACAATAGGAAAACAAACCACACAAATAGAGAATGCAGTAAACAAGCTGAAACCAACTCCTAAATCCAGATGCTTAGATAAGCAAAAAGAAGCTATCATATTCAAACCTCCTCCAACTATTGAAGCAGGAAAATTCTAGCCTGTAAGGAATAAATAAAAAAGAGGAAAATAGTGAGTTAATAGATGAACTGGTCAAAAGATTAAAAAAATTGAATATTAATGAAAAAGCCGCCCAGTCCTCCAAACTCAGAAAGGAGATGTTCAGGTTCTGCAAAAGGCACCTGACAACGAAATTGAAGAAATGGAAAAAGCTTTTAAAACTGAAACCTTAAACATTAATAGAATTGATTATGGGAGAAAAGAGAGACCAGTGTCCCAAACTCGAATGTACTATCCTAGACCTACCCCAATAGATCTACAGATAGAAGAAGACCTAATCTCTACCTCGGTCTCCTACTCAAGAAAATCCATAATGAATTGGAATATTGATGGCATGGCTGAAAACCAGATCTTAGATCTCATGAAACATATGACCATGTATGCTATTGCTTGTAAGGCAAGTGGAAACCAAGACCATGAGATAGCCAAAACCATAATATGTGGATTCACAGGTTGGCTACGAGGTTGTTGGGATTTTCATATGGATGAAGAATCAAAAAACCAAATATTAAATGCCTCAAAATAGTGGATCGTTAAAAGAGAAGATGGCCAAGATAATATAGTACAAGAAGGAGATGCAGTAAATACATTGATATATACTATCACCCTCCATTTTGTAGGAAGTACTGCTTTGTTAGCAGCAAGATTCGAAGATTTATTATCAAATCTAAGATGTCCAACACTCTCTCATTACAAATGGTGTAAATATGTATTTTTCTCAAGACTACTATCAAGAGAAGATAGTAAGTCAGACCATTGGGAAGAAAAATTCATAGCTGGTCTACCACACCTTTTTGCAGAAAAGGTCAAAACAAGACTTAAAAATTAGCATGGTGGAATAATTCCTTATTCTCTATATATGTTAGGTGAATTATCAACTGAAATTTGTGCCGAGGGTCTGACTCTATGTAGAGACTTGAAACTTTGAAGACAATTAACAAAACAGAGAATAACGAGGAGAAAGGAGTTAGGAGACTTCTGCGAACAATTTGGATTTAATACTCTACCTCCTTCAAAGCCTTTTCCTAAAAGAAAACATGAAAAATTTAGAAAAATAAAATTTGAACATTATTCAAAGACAAAAGAAAAATTTTCAAAAAAATTCGTACATGATAAACCATCTTTTAAGCATAGGGGAAAAAAGAAAATCCCTGTCTGTTATAATTGTGGCAAAGTAGGCCATTACAAAAACAAATGCAGAGTTCAAAGGAAAATTAACTCTTTGGAAATCGATGCTAATATTAAAAAAAAATTATTTGAAATACTTCAAATTGAGGATGAAACCTCTGATTCCTCTGAATCAGAAAAGGAAATATTGATTGGAGAAATTAATGATGAGGATATCATTATCAGTAGTTCTGATTCAGACTCTGATAATGAAAATAACCCGGAGAAAGAAAAAGAAAATTTCGAATGTGATTTCTACAAGGCAATAATGGATATGAATGGGTTAAGTATCAATTCCCTCACAAAAGTAGAGGATTTAATTATAGACCTAATTGACAAAATATCTGACCCAGAGGCTAAAAAAGAAGCCTTAATCCAATACATCAATATGTCCAAAGCCCCTTCTAAAAAACCTAAGCCTTCTCTTGTTCCAAAAAAAGAAGATTATAGTTTCCAAGATATTTTGAAAAGGGTACAAAATAAAACATATACTGAAAAGGAACCTTCAATATCTGAGTTGAAATATGAAATTGATGAAGTTAGAAATGAGTTGATAGCTCTAAAGGCAAGGGTTCAAATCCTAGAATTAACCCAGAACCCTATCAGTGAAGCTATTGAAGAAGAAGAAAATATAGAAGGTGAATTTGATAATCTAATCACTGAGAATAATATTCCTTTACCTCTTCAAGTTGAAGATACCCTTCTTAAACCTGAAACCTCCAAAGCTGGTATGAATACAATAGAAAAGGTCCAAAATTGTAAATATGTAAACCTAGTAGACAAAATTATAACCCAAAAATGGTTTACCAATATCAAAATCGTAGTTCAAAAAGAATACAGCTTCCAAACTACCGCCTTGATGATTCAGGAGCAGACCTAAATTGCATTATTGAAGGATAAGTTCCAACTAAATACTTTAGCAAGACTACCTAAATCCTTAATACTGCAGATGGTAGCAAAATGCTTATAAACTATAAATTATCAGATACTGCGGTATGCAATAATGATGCTTGTTTTAATTTTTCATTTATAATGGTAAAAGGGTTAAGCCAACCCGTCATCCTAGGAACTCCTTTTTTTAATATGCTCTATCCAATTAAAATTGATGATACAGGAATAGAAGCTAGTATTGAAGGGCATAAGGTTAAATTTACCTTTATTGAAAAGCCTAGAGTCCATGAAATCAATAATATCAAAAATAAGATTTCTTCTAGAAAAAAATTTCTGTATTATTTAAAAGAAGAAATAAAATACAAAGTTATCTCTCCCAAAGACTCAAGAAAAATGTAAACCTTTAAAAATTGAGATGGAAAGAGATATATGTGTCAATATTCCCAATGCCTTTTGGGATAGAAAGCAACATATAGTTGAACTTCCATATGAACCAGATTTTCTAGAAGGCAAAATACCTACTAAAGCAAGGCTTATTCAAATGAATAATAGGTTGCTCGAAATCTGCAAAAAAGAGATAAAAGAATAGTTAGACAAAAAGCTTATCAGAAAAAGTTCATCACCTTGAAGCTGTTCGGCCTTTTATGTAGAAAGGCCTTTGAAATAGAAAGGAGGGCTCCAAGATTGGTTATAAATTACAAACCACTTAACAAAGTTTTAAGATGGATCAGATATCCAATCCCAAACAAAAGAGATCTCTTAGATAGACTTGTCAATGCTTGTATATTTTCAAAATTTGATCTCAAATCAGGGTATTGGCCAATCCAAATTGCTGAAAAGGATTAATACAAAACTGCTTTTCATTTTCCATTTGGACAATTCGAATGGAATGCTATGCCATTTTGATTAAAAAATGTACCATCAGAATTCCAAAATATTATGAACGAAATTTTTAATCCCTATACCAAATTCATGATTTTTTATATTGATGATGTACTTGTTTTCTCAAAATCAATTGATCAACATTGGAAACATTTGAGTACATTTATCAAAGCAATAAAACATGCTGGCTTAGTAGTCTTAGCAAGAAAATAATTCTTTGTCAGACAAAAATTAGATTTTTAGGACACAATATTTTCCAGGGAAGAATTATTCCTATTGATAGAGCAATAGAATTTGCTCCCAAATTTCTAAATATAATTACAGAAAAATAAAAATTACAAAGATTCATTGGTTGTCTAAATTATATTTCAGATTTTTATAAAGATCTAGCTTTAGATGCAAAGCCGCTATTCCAAAGGTTAAAAAAGAGTCCTCTAGAATGGACTGAAGAACATACGAAGGCAGTCATAAAAATTAAGATAAAAGCAAAGGAATTGCCATGCCTAGCCCTATCAAGTCCTACAGCTTTTAAAATAGTTGAAACAGATGCCTCAGACATAGGATTTGGTGCTGTGTTGAAACAAAAGGTAAATAGTCAAGAGTAATTGGTTCGTTTTACTTCTAAAACTTGGAACCCAACTCAGCAAAATTATTCAACAGTAAAAAAGGAAATATTGGCAATTGTTCATGCTATTACAAAATTTCAAAGTGATTTGCTTAATCAATCATTCCTCATAAGAACTGACTGTAAAGCAGCCAAGGATATCCTCTAAAAAGATGTCAAAATCTTGTATCAAAACAAATCTTTGCACGATGGCAAGGTATTCTTTCTGCTTTTGAATTTACTATTGAGCATATTAATGGTAATACCAATTATTTGCCTAACTTCTTGACCCGAGAGTTTTTGCAGGGGCAGCAGAAGGAGTCAACAAAACCAAAAACAAATGATGGAAATAGTCCCTAGTCCAGGATCATCCCAGGCATCCCCATCAACACCAATTCTTTAATAAGGAGGCAAATACAAGATATTGATATATCACCCCTCCAAACACCAATAAGAACTCAAACTCCTAGTGAAAAATCTATATATTTAGAGATATTCCCATGCTGATCATTGAAAATGAGCATCAGTCGAAAACTCCGACTAAAATAACTGCTTTATACCTCAGGCAGCATATGCATCCTAATAATGGAGACAGATGGAAAGAATGGTACGAATATATCCTGATAGAAACAAGATCAGTTTTTATCGTTCACCATTCTAAAAATAACGATAATGAAATAGCATATTCAAAATTTCAAATTAAAAAGGTTATTACCTACAAAGAATGGGGACTGGATCCTTTAAAACCAAGGATCATGAATACGAAAGGATTTAAAATTAGATTCTATCATTACTATGAATACATAAAGGCTTGGGATGAAGTCTTTGCATACGAGAATACAAAAAATTCTCATAGCTGGTATATTTAGTTCAAAATAACTGAACTAAATGACTTTGCAAGCTGGTTTAAATTGGTTCTCTATATGGGGATCCACAGACCAAATACTTCCGAAAGAACTATAAATTTCACAGAGAAAATTCTCTGAATACAATAGGAAAAGTTTAAAAAGAAACTACCACATATGTTTTATGACCTTATATCAGGTCGCATGGATTTTAAAATGAGAGTATCAGGTCTCACCAGATGATATGGTGAGGCATTTAGTGGTGAGGCATTTGTTTCTCCTTTAGTGGTTTGAAAGGTTTGAAAAGATTTTTCGACCATGTTTACCTCAAACTTTGGAATTTTTATGTTGTAATCTTTTGCTATGTATTTTAACCGTTTGTAAAGCTTGACAGTTGCCTTATGTTTTATCATGAAACGATTAAACTTAAAATGAAAGGCATTTCTCAGAGGTTCTTTAAACTCTTTAAAAAACCATTCTTTTATTAGTCTGTTTCCTTTAGAATAGAAGTATTTTCTTATCCATTCTTTATCAATTTTGAATTCTTCTTTTTGAATAACATTTACATCAAAGTCTAGATCAGAGAGTGTTGGTTCTTGTTCTTCTATTTCAGAAGAACCTAGAGTTTCTACTCTATGAACTGGTTGTTGAACCTGATTTGGAGTTCTATTAAGTCTTTCAATAATAGTTCTCCTATGATTAGATGATCTTTCATATTCTAACAGTGGGAGCGAAGAGGTAGAACTTTTGGGAGGATCCCTAATGCTAGGTTCAACAATTCTTAAGGTAGTCCTTCTAGAGGATGGGAAACTGATTTCTATTTCTCGATTAGAATATACTATTATTTGTTCAGGGTCTTTGTTCTCAGGGGTTTTGATTTGGGATTCAGTTTGTAAGGACTATCTCTTGAGTAATTTTACCTGAGACCATGCTACAGACTTGGGTATGACTAGATTTGATTTTTCTATGTTTGTCTGGAAAAATATTGTTTGTCCTTTTGAATCCATTTTCCTAGCATTTGGATATAAGGTATTCATTACCTTATAACATATTCGGGAAACAAATGCTAAATTTTGGGAACCTGGGTCCATGTTAAAAACCTTGGGTTTTAAGGTTTAGGGTCAAGACCTTTAATATGTTAGGATCTATTAAGGCCACTGAGAAATTTGGAAAACAGTTAAAATAAATGGGGCCAATACAGAGACTGGATTCTACTATTCCTAACAAGGAATCAGTGAATCACTTATGTCTACTGTCTCTTTGACAGAGCAGAATAGAATTATTTAACCATGTTCTTGTTAAAGGTTTGACAACAATTTGTACTAGACCAATATGTAAATATTTGTAATCTTTCCTTTTGTGATCTTCAATCATTCTTGGAGAAAGTAACTGGAATTTATCTTGACTTTCCATGACAGAAATACTTTGTTTAATAGTTTTGATAGAAAAACTAGTTTTGAACTCAAAAGTTCCTTTACTATAGACATCTGTAACCGATACTTTTGGTATATTTCAATTTTGGATATGTTTTTCTATATTATCTATTATTATTTCCTCACGATTATTAACACGTAATGTATTACTAGTAGTAGCTGACCTACTAGACAGAGTTTTGATAAAGTTTGCCACTGTAATTAGAGTCAATCAGAAATGGTCCCCATACTTTTCTGACTCTTCTTGGCTTTAGTGATCTTTGAGTCACGACGACTTTGAACTTACTAGTACAAACTTTTCTCATAATTTTATTTAATAGTTTAGTTTTCTATTAGTGATACACTTAAACCACGGTAATATAAACTAGGCTCTGATACCATTAAGCGGAACATCTTACAACATATAGGCAACATGCAACAGAACATAAGACATAGGCACCATATAGCAAAAACTTTAATATTTAAAGCACGCTTACATTCGACAAATACAGAAGCTGATGAATAGCTTTAGTTGCTCTGAGATGTAAGCAGGAACTTCGTCCTAAAAACAATCACACATAACAATCTCATACTTTTATAGAAAAAAGCTAAAGGGAAAATCTGAATAGCTTGATACACCACCAGATGTATAGAAAGAAACACTAGGGAGAACTTGCAGAGAGCAGAGAGCAGAGAGAGCTTGCAGAGAACAGAGAGAGAGCTTGTAGAGAACAGAGAGAGAGCTTGTAGAGAATAGAGAGCTGATAGCAGAGAGTAGAGAGCACTTGCAGAGAACAGAGAGAGAGAGCTTGCAAATAACAGAGAGAGAGCTTGTAGAGAATAGAAAGAGAGCTTATAGAGAACAGAGAGCAGATAACAGAGTGCAGAGAGCACGTGCAAAGAATAGAGAGAGGGCTTGCAGAGGACAGAGAGTAGAGAGACTTGCAGAGAACAGAGAGAGAGCTTGCAGAGAACAGAGTGAGAGCTTGCAGAGAATAGAGAGAGAGCTTGCAGAGAACAGATGGACTTTGGAAACTTCAAGATGCTGGAAATTAGCGGAGCCTTCCCCTTTTATAGGCTTCAGAATAAACAGATTTGAAACCATTGAAATTCGCACAGGCACTATAGTAGGATGCTGCCAACTGGTGGCTACAGTAAGATGCTGTCGGCTGGTGGCTAGAGTAAGATGCTGTCGGCTAGTGGCTACAGTAAGATGCTGTCAGCTGGTGGCTACAGTAAGATGTTGTCAGCTGGTGGCTATAGTAAGATGTTGTCGGCTAGTGGCTACAGTAAGATGCTGTTGGCTGGTGGTTACAGTAACTTTTGTCGGTGGCTGGCTAATAGTGACTTTGTTAGTGTTTGGGACACATGTCCGAGATAGATTGGAGTCGTTCTGGTCACCCCTAAATTTTCTTTAGTTTGAAGAAAATTTAATGCCATCGCAATCGTCACCATTCATTCAACTATAATCTTCGGATTCATATCATGTATTGCTAGTAGTAGCTGACCTATATTGCATTGATGAAGGATTAGTTCATTCATGATAAAACATAAGGCAACTGTTAAGTTTTTCAAATGGTTAAAATACATAGCAAACGATTACAACATAAAAATTCCAAAGTTTGAGGTAAACATGGACGAAAAATCTTTTCAAACCTTTCAAACCACTAAAGGAGAAACAATTGAGTCCATTCATCCCCCTAAGACTAGCTTACAACTTAAAGGAGAAAATTTAGGGAAGAAAATTGAAATTAGAGCTGTACCTCTCAAATTAGGACCCAAAGAAAGTTACCAAAGTATGGCCAAACTTGATGGAATACCTCATATTATGGAACAAAATAATTATACTAACATTTTCCTCCAAACAATAGGAAAACAAACCACACGAATAGAAAATGCAGTAAACAAGTTGAAACCAACTCCTGTATTCTGAAGCTTAGATAAGCAAAAAGAAGCTATCATATTCAAACCTCCTCCAACTATTGAAGCAGGAAAAGTCAGCCTGTAAGGAATAAAGAAAAAAGAGGAAAATAGTAAGTTAATAGATGAATTGGTCAAAAGATTAAAAAAATTGAATATTAATGAAAAAGTGGCCCAGTCCTCCAAAACTCAGAAAGGAGATGTTCAGGTTCTGTAAAAGGCACCTGACAACGAAATTGAAGAAATGGAAAAAGCTTTTAAAACTGAAAGCTTAGACATTAATAGAATTGATTATGGGGAAAAGTGAGACCAATGCCTCAAACTCGAATGTACTATTCTGGACCTACCCGAGTAGATCTACAGATAGAAGAAGACCTAATCTCTACCTCGGTCTCCTACTCAAGAAAATCCATAGTGAATTGGAATACTTATAGCATGCCTGAAAACCATATCCTAGATCTCATGAAACATATAACCATGTATGCTACTGCCTGCAAGGCAAGTGGAAAACAAGACCACGAGATAACCAAAGCCATAATATGTGGATTCACCGGTTGGCTAAGACATTGGTGGGATTTTCATATGAATGAAGAATAAAAAAACCAAATATTAAATGCCTCAAAATAGTGGAGTGTTAAAAGAAAAGATGGCCAAGATAATATAGTACAAGAAGGAGATGCAGTAAATACATTGATATATACTATCACCCTCCATTTTGTAGGAAGTACTGCTTTGTTAGCAGCAAGATCTGAAGATTTATTATCAAATCTAAGATGTCTAGCACTCTCTCATTACAATTGGTATAAAGATGTATTTTTCTCAAGACTACTATCAAGAGAAGATAGTAAGTCAGACCATTAGAAAGAAAAATTCATAGCTGGTCTACCACACTTTTTTACAAAAAAGGTCAAAACAAGGTTTAAAAATAAGCATGGTGGAATTATTCCTTATTCTCTGTATATGATAGGTGAATTATCAACTGAAATTTGTGCTGATGATCTGGCTCTATGCACAGACTTGAAAATATGTATATCTATACACATCTATATATATATATATATATATATGTATATAAGTTTGATAGGGTCCATATTTGTATGATGATCATCAATGGTAATGTCCATAAGGTAGGCTCTTTCAATGTATGAAGACCAAGGAAAATTAGGCTTCTGGTTTGATTTGGATTGTGCATGAGAATAAGCAGAAGTAGATGTATTAGCCTCTGAGTAAGTAATTTGGTGGATTGGAGAATTTGAAGGTGAAAGGGTTGCCAAAGGCGGAAATTCACCTTCGAATCTACATTGATTTTGAACCAACTATTTTATAACAAGTAAGCAAATAGCATACCATTATATTTGATTAATTCTTGTAATATATGAATATAATTAAGGCAAAATAATATTATTATAACAAAAGGGATAACTGAAATGTCAATAACAAACCACGATGTGTGTGTGATCACCTAATTTAATACTGAAGACAAGTTTAAACTGCATTAGATCATTAGATCTTATATATCTGTATCACAGATTACAAACCATAAACAAACTGTTACAAACTATAATCAAACCAACTGAAACATAATCAAATTGACTGAAACAAACAAACTGTAAAGCATATGAAACAAATCTTACATAAACAAACACTTACAGCTTACAGATACAATAACAGGAGAATAACTTCCAGTTGTGAGGACAGTATGATGGGAGTGTATGGAAGTTACAGTCACACATTTTTAAACAAAGAAAACTAAGATAAGAAACTAAGATAAGAAGATAAGAGAGAACCTGGTTTTGATGTATCAAAAAGATAGGAAAAACCTGGATAGCATGAGACAGGTTCTGGCTGTGAGGTCAGGACAACAGTTGTGGTCTTGCGTAGAGAGGAAAGAGATGAGAGAACAGAGGGATGAAGAGAGCAGAGGGATGAAGAGAGCAGAGAGAGCAGAGCAGAGTTTGAGAAGGAAGAAGCTCTGAGACCTCCCTAGAATGAGGAAGGGTGTTCCCTTTTATAGGAGAAAGATGAGGTTGCTTCGTAAGGAAGGAAAGAGGAGAGGTGACCTGATTGGACCAAAAGGGGGAAGAAGGGACATAAAGCAAAAAGCAAAAAAGGAAAAGACAAAAAGAAAAACGAAAGATGCTTAAAGAGGCATCTTAAACAGTGATACTTTTGTCGTCTTATGTCGGCAGCATAGTGCCTCGTTTGTAGTATATGTCGGTAGCTTTGTCGTATGTATCGGCTGCTACAGTAAAGAGCATCTTGTGTCTTGAGGTGACGGAAAGCATGTACAGTATATGTGGTGACATCTATGAGGTGACATGGTACTGTGGAGCATCTTTATGGCCATTGGCTAAATTCATTGGGGTCTTCTTCTTCTGGGTCTGTTTCTTCTTCTTTTGGGTCTGCTTCCTCTGGTAGGAAATATTTATTGTAATGCAATGGTGAGGATTGTACAATCTCATCTGATGAAACCGGTTTTCTTCCTGCTTTGCAAAGATATCCTTCATTTGTTGTTCTAAGGTTTCTTTGGAGGCATTTGGGTTTGATTGGAGCATATTTCGTAAATATGTGGGAACTTCAAATGAAGTATTGGCTGTATTATGTTCACTTGGACTTGGGTTATATATGGGTTTTTGTGGAGGTATTCTTTTGGGAACTGTGGTTGTGGGATCCATATTAAAGATGTCCCACCATTTAACTGAGATTGTTTTGCCCAGTCTTGGGATATAAGTATGCTCGGCTGTATTATTAACAGAGATTGAGTATTCCCATTTCATAATCCATGGGAGTTGGTATATTGCAACAAAGTATAGGTGATTATCTGTATTATTATCACTATTATTGAATCTCACAATTTGTTCCTGCACTTTTTGGAAAGCAGGAGGTAAAATTGAAGTTGTTGATCCCCAAACTAAAAACCAATTTTTAAACCAGTTAGGGAATCGTTCGAAAATGGGTAATCGAAACTGAATATACCAACTATGAGTGTTGTTTTGATTTTGATAATAAAACATTTTATGCCATGCTTCTATGTATTCGGCATACTTATAATATTTATATGAAAAATCAGGATTATGTAATTTCTTCCCTTGAGTAGGATCGCAACCCCACTCATCATAAGAGAGTAATTTCTTAATCTGGATTTTGGAGTATGCAATTACTCTAGTATTTTGTTGGTAGTAATGGACAACTGATATGGATCCTGTTTCCATGAGGATTGCTACATATTTGTTGTC
>NW_006496667.1:1520151-1530436 GCF_000471905.2 Amborella trichopoda | reverse complement strand
AAACAAAGTCTGAAAATACAAGGAATGGCAACTACAGTACCAAAATCTTCAGAACAAACTGAAGGATTACCATCTACTCAAATAGTTGTCTATGAAACAGTAGCCACACCATATAAGCTTAATAACGCTAATATACCTCGTATAGAATTACTTCCACATATAATTGAACAAAATAATTATACAAATCTCTGTCTTCACACACTTGGAAAACAGTCTAATAGAATAGAAAATTTACTACAACCTCCCAGTCACAAAGAGAAAAAACAATTATTTTTCAAACCGCCTCCTGACTTGAATGAAGAAAAATTTTTTATAGGAGAAGATAATACAACCCTTATGGGACAACTAATTTCTAAATTATCCAAACTAGAAATAAAAGAACCCAAACCAACAATAGTAATTTCTACTCCTATTCTCCCAGATAATGATAAAGGGAAAACAAAAATCCCTGAACATGATAATATGGCTCTACAAGAGGAAGTGCTTTTTCAAACCAATGAAGCCGTAGAACCATCTATAGGACCATCTATTGCCAATACAATACAAAATATGCAAAAGGCATTTTCGGAAATACAACTAACTCCAGAAAGTATTAACCGAATCAATTATAATAAGAATTGGCAACCAATAAATGCTCGGCCATATTATAAAAGACCAACTCCCGTTGATATACAATTAGAAGAAGACTTGACAAGTCATACTTCTACATATTCAGGACGAACTATTATAGACTGGAATATAGACGGTATCTCTGATCATAGAATCCTAGATACAATGAAACATATGACTATGTATGCATCTGCTTGTAAAATGGCTGGAAGCCACGACCAAGAAATAGCTAAAGCCATAGTTTCAGGATTCACTGGATGGCTGAGAGGATGGTGGGACTCATACCTGAATGAACAAACAAAACAACAAATATTAACAAATACTAGGCAATGGACAGCAAAAAATGAACATAACCAAGATATGGTATATTCTGAGAGTGTTGCTGTCAATTCTTTGATATATACGATTGCGCTTCACTTCATAGGAAATACTTCAATACTTGCAGCTAGAACAGCTGATCTTTTATCCAATCTAAGATGCCCCACATTGTCACATTATAAATGGTATAAAGATGTCTTTTTCTCTCGATTACTCATACGAGAAGATAGTAACCTTGATCATTGGAAAGAAAAATTTGTTGCAGGATTACCTTACCTCTTTGCTGAAAAAGTAAAAGAACGTCTCAAAAATAAAAATAGTGGTGTTATAAACTATT
Source organism: Amborella trichopoda (assembly GCF_000471905.2). The sequence goes on along the minus strand of NW_006496667.1, from coordinate 1,529,172 downwards.
CCCAATATACTTTAGGAGAATTATCTTCAGAAATTTGTGCTGAAGGCTTAGCCCTATGCACAGATTTGAAACTCAAAAAGCAACTTGATAAACAGAATCTAAGTGGCAAAAAGGAATTAGGAGATTTTTGCCAACAATTTGGCTATCATATGGATCAAAGTCATATAGATAAAACGAAACCACATAAAATCCATAAAGTATATAAAAAGAAAAAACATCGAGATAAACCCGATAAAACATATAAATCTTTTCCAACTAAGCAGAAAAAATATAAGAAATTTACAAAACGCTTTGCTTCTAAATCATTTCAAAATAAGAAAAAATTACCTGTTTGTTATATTATTCAATTATATGATTCATCAGATAGTTCAGAATCAGATACTACTTCTTCTAGTAGTGATACTTCTTTTATAGGCACAATACATAATGATGACTTTTATTGGTCAGATAATAGCTCGGATATAGAAAATGATAATGAAATATGCAGATGCCCTATTTCATCCTCTGATATTCATACATTAACAAAAGAAGATAATCTTATTCTAGACTTGATAGAGAAAATATCCGACCCCAATGAAAAAAGAGAAATAATTACTCAGTTTATCAATTTAACCAAAACAAAAACAAAACATACACCATTGGTTAAACCTCCTGATAATTATAATTTTTCTGATATTATGAAAAGAATCAGTCAGCATGAAGCTACCCAAAAAGAACCCACTATTGCTGACCTCAAAGCTGAAGTCAATACTGTAAAAATAGAATTATCTCAATTAAAAACAAGGATTCAAATCATCGAACTTCATAATAATACTTCCGAAGTACATACTGAAGAAGACATAGTAGAATTCAATCATTTACTCAAATCATATCATCCCAATGATTATTTAGACCAAATGACTTATGGTGAATCATCATCCAATAGGCATTCGGTAAATATAATAAATAGGGTAATAACCCAAAAATGGTTTGTATTAATAACTATCGTAATAAATGACGAATTCGAGTTTCAATCCTTAGCATTAATAGAATCAGGTGTTGATTTAAATTGTCTTAATGAGAGACTAGTCCCTACCAAATATTTTGATAAAACTACTCAAATTCTCAATACAGCTGATGGTAGTAGACTATTTATCAAATATAAACTTTCAAATGCAAAAATATGTAAGGAAGGACATTGCTTCCCTACTCCATTCATCATGGTCAAAGGGCTCAGTCAAGCTGTGATCCTAGGAGTCCCTTTTCTTACTTTATTATACCCAGTTACAGTTTCCCATACAGGTCTTGAAACAAATACACATGGTACACCTATTAGATTTGAATTTCTTGATAAACCAAAAATTAAAGAAATAAATACTGTTAAACAGAATATGAAACATAAAGAAAACTTCTTAGGATCTTTACAACTGGAAATCAAACATAAGCTCACCAGCGAAAAGCTCCAATTTCCTGAGATAATACAAAAAATACAACACCTCAAAAGTTTTATTGAAAAAGAAATATGTAATGAATTACCTAATGCCTTTTGGCATAGAAAACAACATATAGTAAGATTACCATATGAGCCTAGTTTTAGTGAAACAAAGATACCAACAAAAGCTAGACCAATTCAAATGAATACTAAATTATTACAAACATGTCAAATAGAAATAAACAACCTACTCCAAAAGAAATTAATACGTCCCAGTTCTTCTCCTTGGAGTTGTTCTGCCTTTTATGTCAATAAAAATGCTTAACAAGAACGAGGTGTCCTTCGATTGGTCATCAATTATAAACCTCTTAATAAAGTCTTAAAATGGATTAGATATCCCATTCCAAATAAAAAAGATTTACTTGATCGATTATTACATGCTGTAATCTTCTCCAAATTCGATTTAAAATCTGGTTTTTGGCAAATACAAATAGAAGAAAAAGACAAATACAAAACAGCCTTCAATGTCCCTTTTGGACAATATGAGTGGAACGTTATGCCTTTCGGCCTTAAAAATGCTCCATCAGAATTTCAAAAAATAATGAATGATATCTTCAATCCCTTTTATAAATTTATGATTGTATATATTGATGATATTCTAGTTTTTTCTGAATCAATAGAACAACATTTCAAACACCTTCATACTTTTATTCACACAGTAAAAACATCTGGCTTAGTGGTTTCTTCTAAAAAGATAAATTTATTCCAAACAAAAATAAGATTCCTAGGACATAATATCAATCAGGGAACAATCATTCCAATTGATCGCTCAATACTCTTCGCTGATAAATTTCCTGATAAAATATTAGATAAAACTGAATTACAACGATTTTTAGGATGTCTTAATTATATAAGTGATTTTTACCAAAATCTGGCTTTAGACGCAAAACCTTTATATGATCGTTTAAAAAAGAATCCTCCCCCTTGGACTAATATTCATACTCTTGCTGTACAAAAACTTAAACTTAAAGCTAAAGAGCTTCCATGTTTAAACTTAGCTGATCCACAAGCTTTTAAAATTATTGAATGTGATGCTTCCGATATAGGCCTAGGAGGAATATTAAAACAATCCATTAATAATTCTAAAGAACAATTAATACGTTTTACTTCTAAAGCTTGGAATCCAACCCAAAAGAATTATTCTACTGTTAAAAAAGAACTACTTGCTATTATTCATTGTGTTTGCAAATTTCAGACTGATATTCTCAATCAACATTTCCTAATACGAACTGACTGCAAAGCCGCTAAAGATATTCTGCAAAAAGATGTCAAAATCTTGTGTCTAAGCAAATCTTTGCCCGATGGCAAGCCATCTTATCTGCTTTTGATTTTTCCATTGAACATCTGCACGGATCTTCTAATTCTCTACCTGACTTTTTAACCCGTGAATTTTTGCAGGGGGGACCATATACCACAACCTAAAGACGAAACCATCTCGTCCTACGGATTTCCCTCTTACGGTTTGCAACTCTTTCTTTCAAATAAAAATACTAATACAAATATGAATCCTCATTCCAAAGGAAAACAGCCAATGGATCTCATCCCAAGCAATAGGTATGGGCCCCTTATGCCCAACCATTCTCCTCTTGACTTAACACCAATGTCACCTCTGAGATCTACAAATGTACCAGAGTATATAATACAAACTCCTCCCCAAAGTCCATTTGCCACTCCAAGTCCGGCATTTTCCCCAGCATCATACCCAAATAAACAGACCTCAAACTCTCCCAAATCCATTTATACTGATACCGCCTTTTTACCAGAAGCTATTATTTCAGATAATCATGCTGAACTAGACCCATATAAAATAGCTCCCCTTTACTTGTCCAATCACATGAATTCATCCTATGGTATTAAGACTCGCGAATGGTATGAGGCTATACTCATGGAAACTGGTTCAGTTTCCATAGTTCACTTCTACCAAGGGAATACTAAAATATTTGCATATTCTAAATTGCAAATCAAAAAATTACTTTCATACGAAGATTGGGGCCGTAATCCCATCCAGGGAAAGAGGCTGCTCAATCCAGAGTTTCAATACAAATCTTATAAATATAGTGAATACATTGAAGCATGGCATAAAGTCTTTGCTTACCAAAATCCAAATAATACACACTCCTGGTATGTCCAATTCAAATTTCCCATCCTAGAAAGATTCCCTAGTTGGTTCCGCCATTGGTTTTTAATATGGGGATCTTCAACCCAAATAATACCAGATACCTTTCAAGCCTTACAGACCAAATTTGTTGAATATAATACTTGCACCGAACTAGATGACTACCATCTCTATTTTATGGCCATTTACCAAATCCTTTGGATTCTCAAATGGGAATATTCTTTCTCTGAAAATAATACTCATGATTACACATATATTCCCCAACTTGGTAAGACTGTGAAAGTAAAATGGTGGGATATCTTTAACACCAATCCTACCACTCTACCATTAAAAAGAATACCTCCTCAATCTGAATATCTCAAACCAGTGTCAAATAATACTGTAAGTCTCCCTACCTTTTCAGCCTATCTTAAAAAGCTGAAACAGTCACACCCCAATGCCACAATTGAAGAAATAGAGCAAACACTGTTACACGTTTTTGCCCCTGACACCACCAGGCCAACAACCTCGAAAGAAACGGTCCAGTCTGGAAATCCCCTACTGGAAGACTTTAGCCAAAGACCCACGGAATAGCTCGACCCGACGACTCATCTTCGGCCCGATACAATCCTTCTACAAATCCAGCCCAATAGTGCATCCTTGGCCTAATACAGATTAATCCTTCTGCAAAAGGTTCCTCTTTATCCCTTTCCATGAAACGACAGAATCCCTCTGCATATAAAGACAAGAAAAGATTCCCTTCATCCGACCGACTTGACAGCACAATAGTATAAAGGTTCTTTCCTCAACAGTAACAAAGATACGACAAAGGCATAGTAAAGATTCCCTCTTCACTATTCACTGATTTGACGAATTCAGGAGTCTCATCATCAACTGACGTGTTCCTTCCTTCTTCGATGAACACTCATACGTGCCATTCACACAAACCAAAATATTCCCTATACCTCTCATCAAGTCCCATCAGTCGCTCAGAGCCTCTCGAATGCAACCACGTGTATACCTTTAGCACCGACATATCACCGATTCTTACGCAACAAAGGAGAGCCACAAGAAGTTCCTTCGACAGGAAGCAACCATTCTCAGCCACATCCTCTATATCAGCAATCCTCTATAAATACCCATGATCAACAGAAGACAGGCAGAGCATCAAGGATAGCATTCAAGCAGCAGACAGAGTTCCTTCAGCAACACCAGCATAGCCTCTCAGGCTTCTCATACTCTCTCTCTCATATGATCTCTTCTCTTCTTCTTACCTTCTTCTTTTTTCACTCTGTAACTAGACCATAGGTCATCAACATCAGTACACCACTAAAGTCGGTAACCTCCATGACTTCTTTAGTGTAATATGTGTGATTGTAATCTATCTTCTTTACCTTCTTTTTATCCTTCTGAGTGGAAGAAATGCGCAAGTCTCTGTATATGTAATCAGTAAGTTATGCAATTTAAATTTGTCTTTACTTTTAAAATTTTGGATTATACTCATACGTCTTGGATTGTCTTTGACATTTCTGTACTTCCAATAATTATCATTTTATTCGTGTTTCTTTATTATATTTCTGTTCTTCAACAACTAATAGTCTATAATTCCGCAATCTTTTCCTATTTACTATAATACTTGACGAGTTACTACTTAGGGTAGATTCTTGGGCTGACACCACCAGGCCAGCAACCTCGGAAGAAACGGTCCAGTCTGGAAATCCCCTACTGGAAGACTTTAGCCAAAGACCCACGGAATAGCTCGACCCGACGACAACATGGAAGCTCTTTAGCTTTAAGTTTAAGTTTTTGTACAGCAAGAGTATGAATATTAGTCCAAGGGGGAGGATTCTTTTTTAAACGATCATATAAAGGTTTTGCGTCTAAAGCCAGATTTTGGTAAAAATCACTTATATAATTAAGACATCCTAAAAATCGTTGTAATTCAGTTTTATCTAATATTTTATCAGGAAATTTATCAGCGAAGAGTATTGAGCGATCAATTGGTATGATTGTTCCCTGATTGATATTATGTCCTAGGAATCTTAAGAAACTTAAAGCTAAAGAGCTTCCATGTTTAAACTTAGCTGATCCACAAGCTTTTAAAATTATTGAATATGATGCTTTCGATATAGGCCTAGAAGGAATATTAAAACAATCCATTAATAATTCTAAAGAACAATTAATACGTTTTACTTCTAAAGCTTGGAATCCAACCCAAAAGAATAGTAATTTCTACTCCTATTCTCCCAGATAATGATAAAGGGAAAACAAAAATCCCTGAACATGATAATATGGCTCTACAAGAGGAAGTGCTTTTTCAAACCAATGAAGCCGTAGAACCATCTATAGGACCATCTATTGCCAATATAATACAAAATATGCAAAAGGCATTTTCGAAAATACAACTAACTCCAGAATGTATTAACCGAATCAATTATAATAAGAATTGGCAACCAATAAATGCTCGGCCATATTATAAAAGACCAACTCCCGTTGATATACAATTAGAAGAAGACTTGACAAGTCATACTTCTACATATTCAGGACGAACTATTATAGACTGGAATATAGACGGTATCTCTGATCATAGAATCCTAGATACAATGAAACATATGACTATGTATGCATCTGCTTGTAAAATGGCTGGAAGCCACGACCAAGAAATAGCTAAAGCCATAGTTTCAGGATTCACTGGATGGCTGAGAGGATGGTGGGACTCATACCTGAATGAACAAACAAAACAACAAATATTAATAAATACTAGGCAATGGACAACAAAAAATGAGCATAACCAAGATATGGTATATTCTGAGAGTGATGCTGTCAATTCTTTGATATATACGAATGCTCTTCACTTCATAGGAAATACTTCAATACTTGCAGCTAGAACAGCTGATCTTTTATCCAATCTAAGATGCCCCACATTGTCACATTATAAATGGTATAAAGATGTCTTTTTCTCTCGATTACTCATACGAGAAGATAGTAACCTTGATCATTGGAAAGAAAAATTTGTTGCAGGATTACCTTACCTCTTTGCTGAAAAAGTAAAAGAACGCCTCAAAAATAAAAATAGTGGTGTTATAAACTATTCCCAATATACTTTAGGAGAATTATCTTCAGAAATTTGTGCTGAAGGCTTAGCCCTATGCACAGATTTGAAACTCAAAAAGCAACTTGATAAACAGAATCTAAGTGGCAAAAAGGAATTAGGAGATTTTTGCCAACAATTTGGCTATCATATGGATCAAAGTCATATAGATAAAACCAAACCACATAAAATCCATAAAGTATATAAAAAGAAAAAACATCGAGATAAACCCGATAAAACATATAAATCTTTTCCAACTAAGCAGAAAAAATATAAGAAATTTACAAAACGCTTTGCTTCTAAATCATTTCAAAATAAGAAAAAATTACCTGTTTGTTATAAATGTGGAAAAGTAGGCCATTATAAAAGCCAATGCAAAGTTAAACAAAAATTAGACTCTATTACTTAGAGAGTCTGATGGAGCATTTTTAAGGCCGAAAGGCATAACGTTCCACTCATATTGTCCAAAAGGGACATTGAAGGCTGTTTTGTATTTGTCTTTTTCTTCTATTTGTATTTGCCAAAAACCAGATTTTAAATCGAATTTGGAGAAGATTACAGCATGTATTAATCGATCAAGTAAATCTTTTTTATTTGGAATGGGATATCTAATCCATTTTAAGACTTTATTAAGAGGTTTATAATTGATGACCAATCGAGGGACACCTCGTTCTTGTTCAGCATTTTTATTGACATAAAAGGCAGAACAACTCCAAGGAGAAGAACTGGGACGTATTAATTTCTTTTGGAGTAGGTTGTTTATTTCTATTTGACATGTTTGTAATAATTCAGTATTCATTTGAATTGGTCTAGCTTTTGTTGGTATCTTTGTTTCACTAAAACTAGGCTCATATGGTAATCTTACTATATGTTGTTTTCTATGCCAAAAGGCATTAGGTAATTCATTACATATTTCTTTTTCAATAAAACTTTTGAGGTGTTGTATTTTTTGTATTATCTCAGTTTTTTGGGTTATTACCCTATTTATTATATTTACCGAATGCCTATTGGATGATGATTCACCATAAGTCATTTGGTCTAAATAATCATTGGGATGATATGATTTGAGTAAATGATTGAATTCTACTATGTCTTCTTCAGTATGTACTTCGGAAGTATTATTATGAAGTTCGATGATTTGAAGCCTTGTTTTTAATTGAGATAATTCTATTTTTACAGTATTGACTTCAGCTTTGAGGTCAGCAATAGTGGGTTCTTTTTGGGTAGCTTCATGCTGACTGATTCTTTTCATAATATCAGAAAAATTATAATTATCAGGAGGTTTAACCAATGGTGTATGTTTTAATGAAATATGCAGATGCCCTATTTCATCCTCTGATATTCATACATTAACAAAAGAAGATAATCTTATTCTAGACTTGATAGAGAAAATATCCGACCCCAATGAAAAAAGAGAAATAATTCACGGGTTAAAAAGTCAGGTAGAGAATTAGAAGATCCGTGCAGATGTTCAATCAACATTTCCTAATACGAACTGACTGCAAAGCCGCTAAAGATATTCTGCAAAAAGATGTCCAAAATCTTGTGTCTAAGCAAATCTTTGCCCGATGGCAAGCCATCTTATCTGCTTTTAGCCCTATGCACAGATTTGAAACTCAAAAAGCAACTTGATAAACAGAATCTAAGTGGCAAAAAGGAATTAGGAGATTTTTGCCAACAATTTGGCTATCATATGGATCAAAGTCATATAGATAAAACCAAACCACATAAAATTGAATTTCTTGATAAACCAAAAATTAAAGAAATAGATACTGTTAAACAGAATATGAAACATAAAGAAAACTTCTTAGGATCTTTACAACTGGAAATCAAACATAAGCTCACCAGCGAAAAGCTCCAATTTCCTGAGATAATACAAAAAATACAACACCTCAAAAGTTTTATTGAAAAAGAAATATGTAATGAATTACCTAATGCCTTTTGGCATAGAAAACAACATATAGTAAGATTACCATATGAGCCTAGTTTTAGTGAAACAAAGATACCAACAAAAGCTAGACCAATTCAAATGAATACTGAATTATTACAAACATGTCAAATAGAAATAAACAACCTACTCCAAAAGAAATTAATACGTCCCAGTTCTTCTCCTTGGAGTTGTTCTGTCTTTTATGTCAATAAAAATGCTGAACAAGAACGAGGTGTCCCTCGATTGGTCATCAATTATAAACCTCTTAATAAAGTCTTAAAATGGATTAGATATCCCATTCCAAATAAAAAAGATGTATATGTATACATATATACGTATATGTATATGTGGATAAATAAATGTGTATACACATATATGTATACATATACATATACATGTATACATATATATGCATATACATATGTATTTGTATG
>NW_006496667.1:1465699-1519765 GCF_000471905.2 Amborella trichopoda | reverse complement strand
GAGTATATATATATGTGATTATATCTACACATATACCTAGATGTATATATATATATATGTATACATACTTTTTTGTAGCAGGTCACCATCGCCGACAATGGACAAACTGTAGCAGGTAACTATCACCGACAGCCTGTAGCATGTCACCATCCCCAACTATCAGGTCGCTATCAATCTTACTTTATGGACTCCAAAACATTTCAAGTCCGTCTATTCTAAAAGGCTATAAAAGGGGAAAGAAGGAAGGCATCGAGCATCCTGGAGTTTCGTAGCCTCTCTGCTCTTAGCCTTTCTGTTCTCTGCAAACTATCTGTTCTTTTCAACTTCTCTATTCTCTACAAACTCTCTGTTCTCTACAACCTCTCTGTTCTCTACAACCTCTCAATTCTCTGCAACCTCTCTATTCTCTGCAACCTCTCTGTTCTCTACAAACTCTGTGTTCTCTGCAACCTCTCTGTTCTTTGCAACCTATCTCTGTTCTCTGTTTATTATAAGTTCTTTACTCCTCTATATATCTGGTGGTGTATCAAGCCACCTAGTTTAGTGAGTGTAAAGTATTATGTGTGATTGTATTTGGGATGAGGTTCCTGCTTACATCCCGGAACAATTAAAGCTTTTCACCAGCTTTTGTATTTGTCAGATGTAAGTATGTTTTATGTTTAAGTCTTTATTGTGATTAGACACTGTTTCTTCTATTAACAGATTGCTATATTATCATGTTATTGTCTAATTATTGATTAATTGCTCTTATTAATCTTTTAGTATTGTGTGTGCGCATTTTATGGTATCGGAGCCAAGTTATTTTTACAGTGGTATAATTGTAGTACTAGTAGAAAACTGGACTATTATATAGAATTCTAAGAATAGTCTGCAGTAGTAAATTCAAAGTCGTTGTGATCCCAATATCACTAAGGCCAAGGAAGAGCCAGAAAAGTGTAGAGACTGTTTCTGATTGACTCAAATTATGATGGCAAACTTTATTAGAATTCTATCTAATTGGTTAGCTACTACTAGTAATATACTACGTGTTAATAACCATGAACAAATAATAATAGATAATATAGAAACACAAATTCAAAACTGGAACATACCTAAGGTACCTATTTCTGATATCTATAGTAAAGGAATGTTTGAATTTAAAACTAGTTTTTTTATCAAAACTATAGAACAAAGTATTTCTATCATGGAAACCCAAGATAAATTCCAACTACTTTCTCCAAGAATGATTGAAGATCACAAAAGAAAAGAATATAAATAGTTACATATTAGTCTTGTCCAAATAGCTGTCAATTAAGTAGATCACTTTGGAATTTAGTAATGGCGTGGACTATTGCAAGTATCTCATTTTTTATTGTTGAGTAATTTTGTTGAACAGGATTCCAGGTTTTAGACGTAAATCGGACCAAGTTTTCTTGATTATTTACCTTTTATTTTAGTATAGCACCAAACCCTTGTTCTGAAGCATCTGTTTCAACTATTTTGAATGTTGTCGGACAAGATAGGGTCAGGCATGGTAATTCTTTAGCTGTTATTTTGATCTTTTTTATAGCATTGGTATGTTCATCTGTCCATCTTGGAGGATTCTTCTTCAACCATTGAAATAGGTTTTGCATCGAGTGCTAAATCTTTATAAAAATCTGAAATATAATTTAGCAACCAAGAAATCTTTGTAATTCAGTTTTGCTTAAAATCACATCTGGGAATTTGGATACAAATTCAATTGCCCTGTTAATAGGGATGATTCTTCCTTGGAAAATATTATGTCCTAGAAATCTAATTTTTGTTTGGCAAAGATATATTTTTCTTGCAGAGACCACTAAACCAGCATTTTTTATTGCTTTGACAAATGCACTTAAATGTTTTCAATGTTGTTCAATTGATTCTGAGAAAATTAGTACATCATCAATATAAACAATCTTAAATTTAGTATAGGGATTAAAGATTTCGTTCATAATATTTTGGAACTCAGAGGGTGCATTTTTTAATTCAAATGGCATTACATTCCATTAAAAATGCCCAAATGGGACATTAAAAGCAGTTTTATATTTGTCTTCTGCGAAAACTTGAATTTGCCAATAACCTGATTTGAGATCAAATTTTGAAAATATACAAGCATTGACTAGTCTATCCAAAAGATCTCTTTTATTAGGAGTTGGATGTCTAATCTATCTTAAGACTTTGTTGAGTGGTTTGTAATTTATAACCAGTCTTGGAGTTCCTCTTTCAATTTCCGAGGCCTTTTCTATGTAAAAGGCCGAATAGCTCCATGGTGACGAGCTTTTTCTGATAAGCCTTTTTTCTAATAATTCTTTTATTTCTTTTTTGCAAATTTCAAGTAACCTATTATTCATTTGAATAGGTCTTGCTTTAGTAGGAATTTTACTTTCTCTGAAGTCTGGTTCATAAGTTAATTTTACTATATGTTGTTGTCTATCCCAAAAGGCATTAGGGATTTCATCACAGATATATTTTTTGATATTTGTTTTTAGAGATTTGATTTTATTTTGTGTTTCTGGAAAAGATAATTTATCTTTTACATTCTTATATTTTATTTCTTCTTTTAGATGGTACAAAAAATTTTCCTTTGAAGAAATTGTGTTTCTACTTTTGTTATTCTCATGGACTCTAGGCTTTTCAATAAACAAAAATTTTACCTTATGCCCTTCAATGCTAGCTTCTATCCCTGTATCATCAATTTTTATTGGATAGAGCATATTCAGAAACGAAGTCCCTAAGATATTAGGCTGGCTTAAACCTTTCACCATTATAAATGGGAAATTGAAACAAGCACCATTATTGCAAACTGCAGTATCTGTTAATTTGTAGTTTATAAGCATTTAGTTGCCATCTGCAGTGTTAAGGATTTGAGTAGTTTTACTAAAACATTTGGTGGGTACTAATCCTTCGTTGATACAGCTTAGATCTGCACCTGAATCTATTAAAACAGTGGTTTAGAAGCTGTATTCTCTTTGTACTACAATTTTGATATTGGTAAACCATTTTTGAGTTATAATTCTATCTACTAGGTTTACATATTTGCATGTTTGAACCCTCTCTATTATATTCATACCAGTTTTAGAAGTTTCAGGTTTTGGAAGGGTATCTTCAACTTCTGGTGGTAAGTGGATATTATGCTCAGTGATTAATTGATCAAATTCTTCTTCTACATTTTCTTCTTTAGTTACTTCTCGGATTGGATCCTGAGCTAGTTCTAATGTTTGAACTCTTGACTTTAAAGATATTAGTTCATTTCTGACTTCATTAATTTCATATTTCAGCTCAGATATTGAAGGTTCTTTTTCTTTATGGGTTTTATTTTGTACTCTTTTTAAAATATCATGAAAGCTATAGTCTTCTTTAGGGACAAGAGAAGAGTTGGGTTTTCTTGAGGGGGTTTTTTGACATATTGATATATTTTACTAAGGCTTCTTCCTTAGCCTCAGGGTCTATTATTTTGTCAATAAGGTCTATAATCAAATCTTCTTCTTTTATAAGGGTATTGATGTTTAATCCATTCATGTCTATTATCGATTTATAATAGTCACATTGGCAATTTTCCTGTTCTTTTTCTAGGTCATTTTCGTAGTCAGAATCTAAATCAGAGCTACTGATAATAATATGTTCATCATTTATTTCTCCAATTAGCATTTCTTCTCCTGACTCAGAAGAGTCTGAAGTATCATTTTCAATATGAAGTATCTCAAATAATTGTTTTTTAATATGGTCATCTAATTCTAAAGAATTAATCTTCTTTTGGACTCTGCATTTGTTTTTATAATGACCAACCTTGCCACAGTTATAACAAACAGGGATTTTTCTTTTTCCCTTATATTTGAAAGATGGTTTGTTTTTTAGAAACTTTTTGGAGAATTTATCTTTTGGTTTTTGGTAAGGTCTGAACTTCCTTCTTTTGATTGTCTCATGTTTTCTTTTGGGAAAAGGCTTTGAAGGGGGTAAAGTATTAAATCCAAATTGTTCACAAAAATCTCCTAACTCTTTCCTCCCCGTTATTCTTTGCTTTTTTAATTGTCTCCTTAGTTTCAAGTCTGTGCACAGGGCTAGACCCTCAGCACAAATTTCTGCTGATAACTCACCTAAGGTATACAAAGAATAAGGAATAAGTCTCCTATGTTTGTTTTTTAGCCTGGTTTTCACCTTTTATGCAAATAGATGTGGTAGACCAGCTATGAATTTCTCTTTCCAATGATCTGATTTGCTATCTTCCCTTGACAATAGTCTAAAGAAGAATACATCTTTGTACCATTTATAATGAGAGAGGGTTGGACACTTAAGGTTAGATAATAAATCCTCAGATCTTGCTGCTAACAGAGCAGTACTTCCTACAAAATGGATGGTTATAGTATAGATTAACGTATTTATTGCATTACGCTCTTGTATTATATTTTCTTGGCCATCTTCTCTTTTTACTATGCATTGTTTTGTAGCATTTAATATTTGATTTCTTGAGTCTTCATCCATATGAAAGTCCCACCAACCTCTTAGCCACCAGTGAATCCACAAATTATTGCTTTGGCTATCTCATGATCCTGATTTCTACTTGCCATGCAGGCGGTGGCATACATAATCATGTGTTTCATGAGATCTCGGATTTGGTTTTCCTCCATACCATCAATATTCCAATTCACTATGGATTTTTTCGAGTAAGAAACTGAGGTTCATAGTAAATCTTCTTCTATCTGCAAATCTACTGGGGTAGGTCTGGGATAGTACATTCGAGTTTGGGACACTGGTCTCACCTTTTTACCATAATCAATCCTATTTATTTTCAAGCTTTCAGTTTTAAAAGCTTTCTCCATTTGTTCAATCTCTTCATCAGGTGCCTTATCTTGGACTTGAACATCTCCCTTTTGGGTTTTAAAGGATTGAGACTTATCGTTAGTATTCAATTTTTTTCAATCTTTTGACTAGTTCATCTATTAGCTCCCTATTCTCCTCTTTTTTCTTTATCCCTTGCAGGCTGAATTTCCCTGTTTCAATCGTTGGAGGAGGCTTGAATAAGACAGCTTCCTTTTTCTTATCCAAGCTTCTGGGTTTAGGAGTTGGTTTCAACTTATTTATGACATTCTCTATTCGGGTCGTTTGTTTTCCTATTGTTTGGAGGAAGATGTTTGTATAATTATTATGCTCAATAATATGAGGTATTTTATCAAGATTGGCCATGCTTTCCTCACCTTCTTTGGGTCCTAATTTTAGAGACGATGCTCTAATTTCAATTTTTTCCCCTAATTTTTCTCCTGTAAGTATTAGACTAGTCTCAGGGGGATGAATGGACTCAATTGTTTCTCCCTTGGAGGTCTGAAATCTCTGAAAGGATTTTTCTACCTTATTTACTTCAAACTTTGGAATTTTGATGTTATAATCTTTTGCTATATATTTTAACCATTTGAAAAACTTGATCGTTGCCTTATGCTTTATCATAAATTTATTAAAATTATAATGAAAGGCATCTCTCAGAGGTTCTTTAAATTCCTTAAAAAACCATTCTCTTATTAATTTGTTTTCTTCAGAGTAAAAGTCCTTTTTAATCCGTTCTTTGTCAATTACATATTCTTCCTTTTGTATAACATTAATATCAAAGTCTAGATCAGAAGGAGTTGGTTCTTGTTCCCTAGTTCAGAAGAACCTGGGGTTTCAACTCTATAGACTGGTTGTTGAACCTGATTTGGAGTTCTATTTAGTCTGTCGATGATAGTTCTTCAATGGGAGGATAGTCTTTCATGTTCTGATTGTGGAATTGAAGAGGTAGAACTTCTGGGAGGATCTCGGATGTTAGGTTCATTAATTCTCAGTCTAGTTCTTCTGGAGGATGGAAAACTGATTTCTATCTCTCCATTTGAATATTCTATTATTTGTTTAGGGTCTTTATTTTCTAGAGCCTTGATTTGGGATTCTGCTTGCAAAGACCATCTTTCAGGTAATTTTACTTGGGACCATGCTATAGACTTTGATATGATAAGGTTAGATTTTTCCATGTTTGTTTGGAAAAATATTTTTTGACCTTTAGAGTCCATTTGTCTAGCATTTAGACATAAGTTGTTCATTACCTTATAACATATTCGGTAGACAAAGGCTATGTTTTGAGAGCCTGGGTCCATGTCAAAACCTTGAGTTTTAAAGTTTAAAGTTAAGACCTTTAAGAGATTTGGATCTGTTAAGGCCACTGAAAAGTTTGGAAAACAGTTGAAGTAGATCGGCCCATTATAGAGACTGGATTCTACTATTCCTAGCAAGGAATCAATAAATCGCTTATGTCTGCTGTTTCTTAGACAGAGCAGAACAGAATTATTTAATCTTGTTCTAGTTAAGGGTTTGACAGCTATTTGGACAAGACCAATATGTAAGTATTTATATTCTTTTATTTTGTGATCTTCAATCATTCTTGGGGAAATTAGTTAGAACTTATCCTGGTTTCCATGACAGAAATACTTTGTTCTATAGTTTTGATAAAAAAACTAGTTTTAAATTCAAACTTTCCTTTACTATAGATATCGGAAATAGGTACCTTAGGTATGTTCCAGTTTTGAATTTGTTTTTCTATATTATCTATTATTATTTCATTACGGTTATTAACACGTAGTGTATTACTAGTAGTAGCTGACCTATTAGATAGAATTCTGATAAAGTTTGTCATCATAATTCGAGTCAATCAGAAACAATCCCTGCACTTTTTTTGCTCTTCCTTGGCCTTAGTGATCTTTGGGTCACGACGACTTGAATTTACTACTGCAAATTTTATATAATAGTCCAGTTTTCTCCTAATACTAATGTTATACCACTGTAAGAATAACTTGACTCTGATACCATGAAATGCACGCACACAATACTAAAACATTAATAAGAGTAATTAATTAATAATCAGACAATAACCAGATAATACAACGATCTTTTAATAGAAGAAACGACGTCTAATCACAATAAAGACTTAAACATAAAACATACTTACATTTGACAAATACAGAAGCTGGAGAAAAGCTTTAATTATTCCGGGATGTAAGCAGGAACCTCGTCCCAAAAACAATCACACATAATACTTTTACACTCACTAAACTAGGTGGCTTGATACACCACTAGATAAATAGAGGAGTAAAGAACTTACAATAAACAGAGAACAGAGATAGGTTGCAAAGAACAGAGAGGTTGCAGAGAACAGAGAGTTTGTAGAGAACAAAGAGGTTGCAGAGAACCGAGAGGTTGCAGAGAACACAGAGTTTGCAGAGAATAGAGAGGTTGCAGAGAACTGAGAGGTTGCAAAGAATAGAGAGTTTGTAGAGAACAGAGAGGTTGCAGAGAACAGAGAGTTTGTAGAGAACAGAGAGTTTGCAGAGAACGGAGAGGTTGCAGAGAACAGAGAGTTTGCAGAGAACAAAGAGTTTGCAGAGAACAGAGAGGTTGCAGAGAACAGAGAGTTTGCAAAGGACAAAGAGGTTGCAGAGAATAGAGAGTTTGCAAAGAATAGAGACGCTAAGAGCAGAGAGGCTAAGAAACTCCAGGATGCTTGATGCCTTCCCTTCTTCCCCCTTTTATAGACTTTTAGAATAGACAGACTTTAAATGTTTTGGAGTCCGCACATTAAGAATGATAGCGACCTGGTAGTTGGGGATGGTGGCCTGCTACAGGCTGTCGGTGATGGTGACCCGCTACAGTTTGTCGGTTGTCAGTGATGGTGATCTGCTACAGTTTGTCCCTCCCCCCTCATTTCTTCATGCTGAAGGAATTGAATGCCAACACAATCATCACCATTCATTGGGGTAAAATCTTCAAGTTCATCACTTTGGGTGAAAGTGGACATGGTTTCATCATTTACTTCGAGAGCTTGCCATAGTTTATGTTTAAGCTCTTCTTTAGTCATTTTTGGGTTTTGTTGTTGCAGAAGTGCCACTTATTATGAAATGTCCATTTTTTGAGGTGGTGGAGATGATATGAATTTCATTTTGATTTTGTTGGGATTTAGGGAGTTGTTTTTGTAGCTATCCCACCATTTAATGGAGATTTGTCTGTGTAATTCGGGGATATAATCATATCTGTCCATGTCATCTGATGAGATTTGGTAATCCCATTTTAAAATATTAAGGACTTGATATAGGGCCATAAAATATATGTGAAAGTTTCTTTTTAAACTTTTCTTATTGAAATCAGAGAATTTTTTCTGAAAAATTTGGAGTTATGTTGGAAGTATCTGGTATGTGGATCCCCATATGAAGAACCAGTTTTTAAACCAGTTTGGAAAATCATTTGGCTCAGTTATTTTAAACTGAATGTACCAACTCTGAGAATTTTTTGTTTTTTGGTACGTGAAGACTTCATCCCAAGCCTTCATATACTCATAATAATGGTAGAATTTGATTTTAAATCCTCTTGCTTTGATAACCCTTGGTTTTAAGGGATCCAGCCCCCATTCTTTGTAGGTGATAATCTTTTTCATCTAAAATTTGGAGTATGCTATTTCACTATCATTGTTTCTGGAATGATGCACTATAAAGACTGATTCTATTTCTATTAAGATACATTCGTATCATTCCCTGCATCTATCTCCATTATTTGGATGCATATGTTGCCTGAGATATAAGGCGGCTATTTTAGTAGGATGTTTGGACTGATGCTCATTTTCAATGACCAACAATGGAATATATGTTGTTTCTAAGTATATTGATTTTGCACTAAGAGTTTATTGGATTTTGAGAGGGGGATATGTCAATATCTTGTATTTGTTTTCTTATTAAGGATTTTGGTGTTGATGGAGATGCCAGGGATGAGCCTGGGCTAGGAACTATTTCCATTGTCTGTCTTTGGTGTTGCTTGCCTCTTTTGTCCTCCCTGCAGAAATTCTCGAGTCAAGAAGTCAAGCAAATAATTGTTTTGACTATTAATATGTTCAATAGTAAATTCAAAAGCAGAAAGCATACCTTGCCATCGTGCAAAGATTTTCTTGGACAATAGATTTTTTCCGTCTTTCTGGAGGATGTCTTTGGCTGTTTTACAATCTGTCCTTAGAAGGAATGATTGATTAAGTAGATCACTTTGGAATTTAGTAATATCTCCTTTTTTACTGTTGAGTAATTTTGTAGAGCAGGATTCCAGGTTTTAGAAGTAAATCGGACTAAGTGCTCTTGATTATTTACCTTTTGTTTTAGTATAGCACCAAACCCTTGTTCTGAAGCATCTGTTTCAATTATTTTGAATGCTGTAGAACAAGATCGGGCCAGGCATGGTAATTCTTTAGCTTTTATTTTGATATGTTTTACAACATTGATATGTTCATCTGTCCATCTTGGAGGATTCTTCTTCAATCTTTGAAATAGGGGTATTGCATTGAGTGCTAAATCTGTATAAAAATCTGAAATATAATTTAGGCAACCAAGAAATCTTTGTAATTTAGTTTTGCTTAAAATCACAATTAGGAATTTCGATGCAAATTCAATTGCCCTGTCAATAGGGATGACTCTTCCTTGAAAAATATTATGTCTTAGAAATCTTTCAAAGGTAGCCTAATGCCCTTTCCCTAAATGAGTCAAACCACCACCATACTCACTCCATGGCCTCCACAGACCGCCATTCATCTCCATTATGGTCCAAACTATACGACCTTAAACTGTAGTGGAGGTCTAGTTGCACGACCTTAAACTGCATGGTCGTAGTTGTATGACTTTAAACTGCATAACCATGGTATTGCTGTATGACCTGAACCATAGTGTATGTCCCGACTGCATGACTTTAAACTTTTTTGCAAAGGTCTCGAAGGAATGACCTTAAACACGCCTTCACAAAAAAAATGTTGAAATAACGGGCATGATGTATAACTTAATAAGGAAACGCTATGAGTAAAAATGACAGATGGGCATGGTCACAAAACCATGAGTAAAAATCAGGTATGGTGAAAACCCGAAAGGGAATCGTGAGTAAAAATAAATGAAAAGGGTGGACATGGCCAAAAGGTAATGGGTAAAAGAGCCCCAAAATAAAAAGAAGTTGGTGAAAATTGTCTCCATAGCACTGCTTCCCAAGCTCAAGCAAAAATCCATAAAGGATGCTTGGACCAATAAACAGGTTGATGCAGCACTGATCTCAATAGGCGGCTTCAACCCTCACTGAAAAGAAGAAAATCCCTGATGTCACCATGCCAGGACTCCAAAAATACAAGCTCTAAGAAAAAGATCCCGATAGCCTAAGTCCAGTTGCAAAAGGACTCGAAAGAAAGAATACTTGCCAAGACGGCAAGATAAGTCTCATGATAAAGAGCATCATTCTCGCGAGGTTATGAACACACTTTCTAGATGCCAGAGATGCCCTAAGGGAGCTAAGTCAACCATGACTTTGGAGCGACAAATCAAATGATTGTCCTAGCTGCAAAGCAGTGGGTAGGGGTGGTTGTACCCAAAGTGATTATCTCGATAAACTGAGGTACCCTACTCGTCAAGGAATAACTGGTCAGTCATAACTTTGGTGCAGCAAATTAGATGATTGTCGTAGTTGCAAAGCAGTGGGTAGGGGCAGTTATACCCAAAGTGGTTATCTCGATAAACTGAGGTACCATACTCACCAAAGAATGACTGATACGCGAAGCAGATGGTGCCGACGAAAGGCCTTTCAGGATACTATTCATGTAATCCTCGAAACATGGCTCAACACTAGAGGATATACACAAAACCCAAACCAAATGGGAACAATGCCCTTCGACATGGCACTCAATTACCAGATGGGCCAGATTCTGACTGACGAGGTCCACACAAAATCTTGCGCTTCAAAATCACAAACAGTTCTAACGAGGGTGAGGACTTCGACAAGATCCCTAAAAAAAGTCTCTTCTCCCCTAAAGTCTCCATGGATGGACCCGCAAACAATGCATCCTTATGTCTGAGCATCCTAGTTATATCGTTACGTAAATCTCCTCGGCGTTCACATGTTCATGTGGCTAGGAAGAAAAAAAAGTAAAAGTCAAAGGAATTTTTCTGAATGATTGTCCTTCTCGCTTCTCTTGAAGCACAATAATCAACGGGGCAAGCTGTTTGAATGTGTTTTTCAGCACCTTGATCCCTAATAGGAAGCAGGTCAATAAAGCCTACAAAACAATGGAAATTTCTGACAGTCTTAGAATGGTCTCAGAATTGGTCAAGATCTTCATCAGCACTTCAAAAGACCACCAACCAAGTTTCATCTCGATCAGACATGTTTAAGGCAGAGATCTCGCTTTTCTTTTGACACAGTCGGTGAAGCCTAGCGCCAACTATGTTTTCTCTCTCTTCTTCTGGCACAATTAGTGAAGCCCAGCACCTATTGGGTCTTCTCTCTCTTCTCCTCTGTATAAACAATCAGTGAAGCCTAGCACCGACTGCATTTTCTCTCAATTCCTTCTAACACAGTCGGTAATGCCTAGCATCAACTGCAGCTTCCTTCAATCTCTCTCTTTTATTCTCTCGCCTTTCATACTCTTCCTTTCTCCTACCTCCTTCCTTTTGTTCCCTTCTTCTCTTATTTCTTTTCTTATTCTTTCCTCATAACAATCATTCTGCTATTCTTTCTTTCGACTAAGAGGGATTGAGGTTAGCCTCTCATGGTAATCTAGCTGTAATGTTGTTGTGCCAAGATTGCTTGGCCTGCTTTAATGCCACGACAGACTAACCATCGTGCTTAGCTAGTCGGTACTGGTAAGGATCCGGAGGGTGAGATCGTAGGTTTCGCACACAGGTCTGAACTTCTTCCTTCTCAAGCATGGGATTGGGATGTCGAGTGATCAAATCTCTCCATCTTACTATGAGTTGATCTACAGGTTGATTTAGATCTTGGGTCAAGGTGAGAAGCTCGATGGTTTGAACCTCTCTCTCAAACTCATAGAAGCGTTGGTAGAACAATTTCTCCATTTCCTCCCAAGTATGTATTGAGTTTGGGGGAAGCCGAGCATACCACTGAAAAGAAGGGTCATCAAGGGTTACAACGAACTCACCGAGTAGGAGTCTCCCGTCAGTTGCTGTCTCTCGACATGCCTCTTGGAAGTGGGCGATATGCTGGTGCAGGGATGTGGTACCATTGAACAAGGGAAACTTCCCTTTCTTGTAGTCTGAGGGAAATGACACCTGATCAATGTATAAAGGGTACGACTTTTGATAAAGCATTGCACCTTGTATTCTTGGGATTTGTCTGCTCTTTAGGCCGTGAGTCACCATAGTAGCATCGATGTCTACTTGTGAGACGGGGTGAGGGACAAAATTATCCTGTGAGACCGGGGGAAGAGGCTACCTTGGAGGTGCATCGCCTGAGTGATGGGAGTTGACCTCATGGTTAGTCGAGTGTCCCACGGCATCTATGCGATCAATCTTCTTCATCATTGCACGCACCATGTCTTCGAATTTACTCATGCGCTCTTGCTGCGAGTCTCCAGGTTCGTTTACCATCATTATGCTAACTGTTTCTCTAAGGAAGTCAGCCTTAGGTACATCTGAGGGCTTCCAAACTTGACGGGTAGCACGTGGCAGATCGGTCGGCAAGGGATTAGCATGCCCTGGCTGGACTCGAGTCTTATATGCGGACCGTGTGAGAACCGGCTCTTGACGGTCTTGGGACCATGGCTGCTGGGTGGTCAAGCCGTCTTTTATGACGCTGACCACGGTGAAGGATTCTCGCACTTCTTCAGTCTCTGTGATTCGACGAGGGTAGAAGGGATTTTGAAGGAGGAGAACCTTGGAGCAGGGTGCACCGGCTTTTCTGGTCAGCTCCTTAATCAAAATCTGCAATCCTCTATCTTGCTTGAGCTTTAGACTGTGATAAACCTCTCTCCAAAACTGAGACTGAGGTTGAGGTTGACCTGCCTTCTTAGAGCATGAGAGGGCGCTATCCATTAGATGGGGTAGCGAATGTGGACCTTGGATGGGGGCCAGCTTGGGCTATTGCCTTGGAAGTTGAAGAACTTCATCAACCATCTGTCCTTTGCCCTAAGCTCCTTTGTGGGCTCCAGGTCATAGCAGACCTGATGAGGCTGGATGATGGTACTCTTAGGGAAAACCTTCTAGGAAGGGGTCATCTCCCGTGTGCTTGGGTTGGCGCAACAACGGTGTTGCCCCTACTAGTGAGAGGCATATGCATGCGCACAAGTTTCGACCCAAGGAGGCTTGATTCTGAATGCTTACTTGAGGTAGCACAAGGGCTGCCTCGAGGTGTGACTCGAGTGGATGACCCATGAGCCTTAGTGTGTGTACGTGAGGTGGGGGTCGCAGGGTCTCCTCCTTGATGTGTCGAGCCTCTAAACATAGAGACTCGTGGTGGTGCAGGAATGTGGGGGGAAGCCTTATGGTGACTGACATAAGCAATGGCAACTTCCTTGCCTTTTGCAGAAAGGGATCGGGCAGCCTGCCAGCGTACCCTGGCATTATGACCGACAAGTGACTTGTCGATGACTGGGTTCATGCTGTGAGTGGCAGCAGACGTGCTACCAATACAGGGTGCCTTGGTGGAAGTTCCACTAGGACGAAGAGATGGGGAGTTAGGGACCTTTAAGCCCCTCCTCACGTCTATCCAGGTTAAGATCTGGGAGCTAGACACTGGGTCTTTGCTCAAAAGGAAGGTTGGGAAAGAAGTTCGAGGAACTTGTGCCTGGGAGAAGTTCGTGAATGTGGGGATCAAAAAATCCCCAATTAGGATAAATAGGTTAGAGAACCCAGAAGCCATATGTGGTGTGTGCAAACAGAAAAACAAAGGAAAAACTAGCCAAAGAAAGACTATCGAACGAAGGGGTAGTAAGTTCTCAATGGAGTTGCCAAGCTGGTTAGGTGCCTTGATCTCGTCCTCCGGATCCAGATGATCTGGCGGCACGTGTCTTGGGTTTCAGGGGAACCCGAGACTTTGAGATCGCTCTCTCAGGAACCTTGCTCAGGAGCGAGGGCAGGTATACCAATCGATGAGAGAGGCATTTAAGGTGGGTTCAGGACTTACTCGAGTTAGCTCGCGTAGGCGCCCTCTTAGATCACGAAGAAAGTCCCTAGTTCTACAACTGGTTCGGAATCGTCTCCCTTGGTCTGTATTCTCCTGTTTCTGCAATCACACACACGTGGTTAATTTTACAACACAAGTGGGTCGTGTGACCCCACCTTGTCTTTGCGTGAATGTACACAGGGCGTGCATATTCAAAGGAGAAAAGAGAGAAACAGAGAGAAAGACAGAGCAGAGAGAGAATAAAGAAAGGAGAAGATGCAGAAAAATTAGAGAGAGAAGAAAACACACATGTCATTACCATCATCACGGGTGTGAGATAGAGAAGAAGAGAGAAGAAAAGGCACACGTCATTGCCATCACCTTGTGTGTGAGATAAAGAAGAAGAGAGAAAAGAAAATGCACACTGCATTTCCATCGCCGTGTGTGTGAGATAGAGAAAAAGAGAGAGAAGAAAATGTACACGGCGTTGTCATCACTGTGTGTGTGAGATAGAGAAAAAGAGAGAGAAGAAAATGCACACAACATTGCGATCACCATGTGTGTGAGATAGAGAAAAAGAGAGAAGAAAATGCACATGGCATTTCCATTGCCATGTGTGTGAGATAGAGAAAAAGAGAGAGAAGAAAATGCACATGGTGTTACCATTGCCGTGTGTGTGAGATAGAGAAAAAGATAGAGAAGAAAATGCACATGACATTACCATCGCCGTGTGTGTGAGATAGAGAAAAAGAGAGAGAAGAGAACGCAGACGGCATTGCCATCGTCGTGTGTGTGAGATAGAGAAAATAGAGAGAGAGGGGTTCGGGCATGGCGCTACCATCGCCATGCACATTCAGTCCGAGAGGAATAGAGATAAATATCGAGTAGAAGAAGAAAGAGAGAGAATGAGACACACACAGCACTGCCATCGTCATGTGAGTTAGAAAAAGAGAAGGAAGAAGATGACATGCATGGCTCTACAACAGCCGTGCGTGTTCACAGAGAAGAAGAGAGAAAAGGTGAGAAAAGAAGAAGAAAGAAAAAAGAGAGGCAGCAAGAGAGAGAAGGAAGAAAAAAAGAGAGGAAGATAGAGACAAGAGGCGGAGAGACAAAGAGATAGAGATGAGAGGAGGAGAGAAAAAATTACCTTACCAAAGGGTACTAGCCCTTTCTTCTCTCTCCTCTCTCTCTCTCTCTCCAAGATGCACCCACGAACTCAATTGAAAAGTCTGTGGGGAAATTTGGCCAGCACTTTACAATTAGGTTAAGCATGTATTAATAGAATTGGGCCAAAACTTGTGTGGATGACCAAAAACTATGTCAATTGATGATAATTACAATTTAATTGAATTAAAATAAATTATAAACATGGGTGCAAAATGACTGCTTTGCCCCTACCTAACAATTCATGGAATTCCAAAACAGTCCCCACTGCAGCCCTAGAACATGCGTGATCTTTCATGGATGATCTAGGGTTGCTCTGGTGACTGTTTTTCTGAAAGATGATTGTTTTCTTGTAGGGCTCGGCATGGCGATCGATTTGATACCAACTTCGAGCCATGGATGGTGTTTTTAAGCCACGATCATCTGACTTGAAATTTGGATGAATCTTGAAAACTTCGGATTGATAGTGTGCTCGTTTCTTGATGTCTTCCTATGATTTATTCATGAGATCACACTAACCATGCTGTCACGATCGCGTGGCAATAAACGCAGATCGATTTCGTGCCCAAACGAACATTTCACAACTTTGGAGTTTTTACCCGAATTTGGAATTTCGACGTCAAAATTTGCTATAATTTTATTGGGTTCGTGTGAAAAATTAGACCATTCGTCATGTGCGGAGTTTGGACCAGAGATAGCCCTAGACCTTACGCATACTATGGAACTGGTCTCACGTAAATCTGTTGCGTGAGCGCCGTGATTTGACCGCCGAGCGAGGCATGTCGCTGGTGATTTTTCTGCAACTCTCTTCACGGATGGACAAATTCTCTATAGATTTAATCCTTGTTCGGGACTCATCAGGGGGCGTTCCACCTATCAAAATGCTTATCCTGACGAGACGAACACGCTCACAAAATTTGGGCATGATTCGACTTGGAATGAGTGAGATATGGCTCAGAAAGTCACTGCCCGAGACTGTAAAAACAACCACCTTTAATGGTGATTTGGTGTAGGGAGAGTGCACGTGAATTGTGTGCGGCCTACCCCTTTTTGGTCTTTTACCCATAACTTTATCCTAGAGTGCCCGATTAAGCAGAAACTTGACCCATAGGGGTTTTCGATCATGCTGGATCCAATGAAAATTGTCCAATAGCAATTTGATGCACCGAAAATAGAGCTCTAGTTACAGGGTCCATTTCAAGGTGCTAGAGACTGAGTTTTTCGAAATATTTTCTTTGTTTGCACTGCCTTAGACATGTCGGATTGCAACGAAACATGGCAGGTTGCCTTTTGAAGTGCTTAAGAGCATTATGAATTCTTTTGGGACAATTATGAGATTATCAAGAATTCCACTGTAATTTAGGCTTATTGACCTGCTTCTCTTTTTATTTCGCATCAGGGACTAAGATGCTAAAAAATGTGTTCAAACAATGGTCCTTTAGCGTGGGACCTGACTTGCTGCCTTGGTGATTCTTCTGACTTCCGGATCCTTTCATGAACGGACTCAAACGGTCAGATTCTTCTTGAAGCTCCTATTTTAGGGTCCTGATATTAAGAGATCCTGACACCAGTGATTTTTCTTTGGAATGCAAGCTGAAGCCACCTAGGAGGCGTGTGCGGCATGAACCTGCTCATTGATCCATGTGCCCTTTGTGGGTTTTCCCTTGAACTTGGGAAGTGAAGTTGTAGGGACGATTTTCACCAACCTCCTTGTATTCGGGGCTCTTTTACTCATGACCTTTCGGCCACATCCACCCTTTTCTTCCATTTTTACTCACGGTTCCCTTTCGGGTTTTCACCGTGCCTGAGCTTTTATTTTCACAAAACTCTCTTACTCATGGTTTTGCGACCATGCCCGTCTGTCATTTTTACTCATTGCGTTCCCTTGACTAGGTGTGCACCATGCCCATTATTCATTATTTTTTTGTTTTGTGAAGGCGTGTTTAGGGTCATGCCTTCGGGGCCTATGCGAAGCCTTTTAATGTCATGCGATCAGGATGTGCGCTATAGTTTTAAGGTCATACAATTGGACCGTCATGGAGATGGATGGTAGTCTCTGGAGGCCACGGGGTGAGTATGGTGGTGGTTTGACTCACTTTGGGGGATGACACGAGGCTACTTGTGAAAGATGGATGGTGTTGGTATGGAAGGTGGATAGTGGTAACCCACTAGTTGACGGTGAGTATGGATGGCAGGATGGCTCGCCATTTTTTGAGTGTGGGTGAAACTCACTGGGGAATGTTGATGGTAATGAAGAAAGATGGATTTAATGGGGGTTTGATGAAGATGGTTCGTGCACATGATCGGGTCTATTAGGGAAGACATGCGTGAAGACGTAGGTAAAGGGCATGTGCGCATGTGTGGGGGCACGTTTAAGGTCATGCCTCTACGACCTACGCAAAGCATTTAACGTCATGCGGCCAGAATGTGCACTATAGTTTACGATCATATATCTTGGACCATGGCTATGCAGTATAAAGTCATGCAGCATGGACCATACAGTTTTAAGGTTGTACAACTAGACTTTCGGTACAGTTTAAGACCATACAGTTTTAAGGTTGTACAACTAGACCTTCGGTACAGTTTAAGGTCATATAGTTCGAACCGTGATGCTAAGCCTTTTAACGTCATGCAGCCAGAGCATGCACTATGGTTTAAGGTCATACAGCTGGACAATGTAGTTTAAGGTCATGTAACTAGACCTTTGATATAGTTTAAGGTTGTATAAATTGAACCATGCAGTTTGGGATCGTGCACCTAGACCATGATGTGGGTTACCATGTAGGCATAGCTCCATGGGGAATAGAACAATCCAATTCCCTGAGGAATGAATGATTAAGGAAATACACAAGCAGAGGGCTTAGATGGAGAGGCTAAACGGAAGGGGACTTCACTGGGAATTAGGGGACAAGTATGACTCCTTACGGGTGAAAAATGAGACTCCATGGAGAATAGGCTTATGGAAGGTAATCCGACTCCTTAGGGATAAGATAGCAAAGGAATAAGGACTTGGTAGGAAACAGACTCACTAGGGATTGAAGAGGTAATAATGACCCTAACACCATTGGGGATAATGGGCTGCAACATGAGTGTGACGCAGACTTGGGATAGGGGACAGTGGATTGCTCCTGACCCCATTGCGGATGATAGGTCACGGCGTGGGTGCAACTCCAGTAGGGATAGTAGTAGGCCACATATGGAAGTAACCAGGTGTTAGCACATGTGTGGAGTTAGCATGGGGAGCGCAACACACAAAATGGTAACCAGGTGCTAACACATGCGGGGCGTTGGCATGGGGAGCGCAACACACATGACGGTTGACTTGAATGGTAAAGGGGTAAACCCCATTTTTACCATTTTATCGAAGGTAAAATGGCTAAGGCATTCTTAGCAGCGTGAGAGAGAGAGAGCTCTCAGAGAAAATTTCTGCAAGAATGCAGAACTTACAAGCGAGGGTTGTGGGGAGTGTGACAAAGGCATAGAGATTTCCTGTGAGACTCCGACGTGAACGCAGGGTGCTATCAGTGACGTTTGCTATTTGCTAGAATTGTGAAGCAGGGAGTTCTATCGGGGCCTACAAAGATTTTGTAGTGATTTCAAGAGTTTCGGAGAAGAAGGAGAAGGGGGTGGAAGTTACGACTGGGGAGTGTCGGTGAACTTCCGTTAGCTTTCACGGTTTTTCGGTGGTGTTCTGCCAACAGGGACTGTTTTGAAATTCTGTAAATTGTTAAGAAGGGGCAAATCTATCATTTTTCACCCTATTTTCCTATTTGTCTTAATTCAGTTAAATCTTAATTTTGATCAATCCATTCATGGTTGGGCACAACTCTATATATACTACATACTACCATTGTACGCAGACCAGTCATTTATTCGCTAAGGAGAACTTTGCTTAATAAGATTTTTCTTTCTTTTCTTTGTTGGTTCACGTTTGGAGAGAGAGAGAAAGGAGAGAGAAACTTTTGGATGGGTACCCCTAGGCTCAAGGTTAATCTTTCTCTCTTTTCATTTCGTTTCTGCTTCCCTTTCTTCTTCTCTCTCTTCTTTTCTTTCTTCTTCTTCTTCTTCGTCTGAGCTTCTCTAAGAGGTCATGCATAGCAGTGGCAATGTCGTGCATGGCTCTTTCCCTCTTTCCCCTTCATGTGGCTTCACAAGTCGTGCATGGCGATGGCAGCGCCATGTTCGAGTTGCCTTCTCTTCCTCTTCATTCGTCTCTGCCTCTCCGTGTGCAGCACAGATGGCGATGCCTATTACCGCCCATAGGGGTATCACTCTGTCACAGACGACGAAGCCCATCTTCGCCCGCGAAGGGTGTGGCAATACCTGTTATCATCCGATGGCTTCTCTCGTGCCCTCTGCCTATCACAGATGGTGATGTCTATACACCAGTGTAAGAAGAACTCCCGACACCAGCCCTGAGAAGCGCTGAGCTAAACCCTCTACAGGTCTTCTTCGAGACGATGGTCCAACAGAATCTCGTCACTCTCAAGCTTGCCCAGCAGCCGAGGCGTCTAGCCCAAGGAACAGAAAACCTCTGGTGCCCATATCACCAAGTATCACGAGCTGAAAGAATGCTCTGGGTTTGAAGCTGTAGTTGATGAGAAGGTACAGAAAGGCCACATTGTTTGTGTCGTCCTCCCATAACGCTTCCAAGCCATCGTTCCCATTTAATAGGAAACCATGCTACAGGTCCCCTATGAGCATACACTGGTCCCTTTAGAGCCCTCGATTTCTTAGCCCTGGGAAGTCTACCATGGGCGAAGTAGGCTCAAATCCCTGAAGCGTGAGGAAGTCCACCACGTTAAGACTACTCATCAGCCTGATAGAGTGGACCAAACACCTCTCAAGGATCCAGAAGGAGACGAGCACCCGGGTCAGCTCGCCGAAGGAACCACATCTGTCGGCCATCAGTTGAGGAAGAATTCCTCAGGCCTCTGCCTCCATTGCCAACCTTATAAGACTTCATCCTGGGTGCAACCTACCGTATCCTGTCATCCAATCAGGCAGACGTCCTTGAGTCACCAACAGCTAGGGATCTGTCCAATGCGAGTGACGATGCTAAAAGCACCCCTCAACGGTCAAAGCCGGGGCAAGACCTAAAATACCCCTTGTGCACGTCCAATTATGGTGACAACATAAAAAGCTGCCCAGAACATTCTAACTCTTCTTCTCCTTCCTCCTCTGCTATATCTTCCACCGGTGCAGCTGGGTAACTATGACACTCTAAATAGAGAGCTCGAAGGTACCAACATCAGCAGGTCGCAGCGGAAGCACCTAAGAAAGACGGTGGCCTAGGCGGCTGGATTCTCGACTGTCACTGATGCCCTGGCAACTCAAGCCAAAATCGAGCCATCTTCAAGCTACTCTTCCAAAGAGGCCTCCCATACGGTGCAGATCTTGGAAGTACCATCCAGCATGGGGCAAATGAACCTGATATCGGGAAAGAAGCTGCAGCTGACACCTCAAAAGTTCAAGGTCCTCAAGTTTCATGATCCTTCACTTTTCCCTAAGCCTCAACCTCAAACCTCTACATCCCTAATACAATTCCCTATTACTTCCCCATCAACCCAGACCGCACCGGCTGAACATCAAACTCAGTCAGTGTCACAAACCAAAACTCAACCAAAGACTGTTCCAAAACCTACCATACCACTTACACCAGTGACTGGATCTGGAACACATAAGACTAATGAGGATACAGTGAAATATGATGCAATTGGGCACTTGAGAAACCTTCCAGTCGTTCTAAGTTTCTATGGTGCCCTTATGCTATCTAGAGACTATCGTATGGCCCTGGTGAAAGCTCTTTATAACCCAAAGGTGTATGAGAATGAAGTGGAGCCTATTGAGGTTGACCCAGCCATCCTGAGTGGGTGCTTGGCAATCACTGTTTCCAAAGATGACCTTCATATGGGAAGCAATTTCACAATCACCCTCTCTTCATGAATGGTGAATTACATGCTTGTTCTATCGACCGAATCATACTAGATGGAGAGTCGGCAGTCAACCTGATCCCAAGAAGGATCCTCACTCGATTAGGATTTGGATCTAACGACCTGACTCCTACCCACATCACCGTGCAAGATTGATGACCTTAACAATTACGCTCAATTTCATGTAATTGACAACGATACGTCTTACAATGTCCTCCTAGGCCGCCCTTGGATTCACGATCAGGGGGTGGTTCCTTCCACACTCCACCAATGCTTCAAGTACAGTAGAGTTGGCAGACAACACACGATCAATGCAGATAAGAGGCCGTTCCCTGTAGTTGAGACTCACTATGCTGACGTTAAGTATTATTTCACAGACCTTCCAACATCAGAAAAGTCAAAAGATGATGATTGGAAGCCTGTGAGAGAGACATGACCCTTGTCTCATGATGATGTTGAAGATTAGGCGCGAATGATCACAAACTTGTTCAAAGAAGAGGAAAGACAAGGAAAGATCCTCCCTTTGACTCCTATCTACCCAAATATACCTTGCCACCTCTCCGAGGTCATGCTGCCATCCCCCAAAGATGAAGCTTCCCCCTCTAATTCTAATTCGTCGGAACAAAAGGGCTAGCTAGAAGCAACTCCTGAGACTGAGGAAACCCTAGAGGAAGACCTTTCAGCTCCGAGGGTCACCTATACGCTGGACCAGAAAAAGGTTCTGCATGTCCCCATCACTCTTTTAGAAGGAGAATTGTCACACCAACCACTAAGGAAGGTACTCCAAATTCCATCCTCCTTGAATAAGGGGATCACAAGCGGCCAAGAGAAGGTCTTACATCTCTCAGAGGCTCCTGAAGAGGTACACGTGGACAAGAGTTAGCCTTCCGGCTCTCAGGAACAAGACCTATGGCAGAGCTGAGAAGTGAGGTTCATAGCCTCTAGAATCAGTTGAAGGTTATGCGTGTCACTTCAAAGCACTTGAAGGAGTTTGTCCTTGAGACTAAGACCTATGACGAGCTCAAAAGCAATGCATCTCGAATTGAAGCCAAGGCTCCCCCAGATTGGAGTATTTACAGTGAACAGGCTCACCAAATCATGAGAGCGATAAATTATGAGCCCCTGTCCAATCAAACACTGTGGGGAGAGGAAGCAACTGCTCCCTCGTACGAGGTCATGGAAGCCACGACAAACTGTCAGAAGACGAAGCAAGAAATGGGCTATCCTTTTTGGTCTCACACGGTGAAAGGACAAAAAGCAATAAAAAAGAGAAGGAAGAACAAAAGTCATGCCGAACAAGAAAGAGAAAAGAATTGTTCCATTCATAACTCCAGAGGGAATTACCAGCTTCTTTTCTTTACAATAAGAAGAAATGAAAAGAAAAAGAGAAAGAAGGCATGGTCAAAATCGATCAATTGCTTCATTGATCTTCTCCCTGTATGTTGTAGTTGATACCTTCACCCACTCGATTTCGCCCTTTAACCCTACCACCAGCTCCACCTCATGCTCCATCAAGGCTATCCTTTCTTCCATGGAGTACTCAAGGGCCTAAATGTTATCAAGAAGAACCTTGTCCTTTGCTTCCCAAGCTGCAGTCTCCTTCACCAGCTTGGTAAGCTTCTGCGTCAGCTCTAATATCTTCCCCCTCAGAGCCATCACCTTGCGGTGGCGGTTGATGACCTCCTCAGTGAGGTCTGATCTCTGAGAGACTACATCATCCTTTTGTTGCAATTGAGCTTCTACTAGTTTGTGGTTGCACTTGAGTGAGGACTCCAAAGGAGGTAACTTCATGCCCTCCAGCCACTGCACAATTGCTTCTTCGCGCAAGGCCTTTCTTCGCCACCCTTCTAGCTCATTTACGACACCATCAAAGAAAGGGACGATCTCTAGTACTCCCCTTGCAAGGGTGACCTGCCTCAATTGCTGGATTGCACCATTAAGTTTCGTAAGAGGCAGACCCTTTAGCCCTTGCACTCCCAGACGAAGCATGTCCATTATTATGTCGTGCAGCCCACTCAAGCTAGGCCTAGGCAATGCTGAAAAGGATGCTGCAACGGGAAGAGTATCAGTCTCCACGACATAACCCGAAGGGGTTATTGCCATGCACCTCGTTAAGGAGCTAACGCCGCATGCTTTGTTAAGGACCTATTGCCGAGGGCTTTGCCTAAAGGTTATCGTCACACGCTTCATCAAGGAGCTATCACCGCGTGCTTCGTCAAGGAGCAATCGCCACTCTCTTCATCAAGGAGTTAATGTCATGCATCACATCAAGTCGTTAACACCGTGTGCTTCACTCAAGGTCTAATGCCACGTGCACCATCCAAGACTTAGTACCGTGCGCATGCCATGGTACTCCCATCTAGACCATCATTTGGCCTCCTCAGGAAGTTCATTCCCTGCACCACAGGCTCACTCCTTACGGAGTCGAGCCCCCAATTACGACTTTAATCCCCATGGAGTCAAAGAAACCCCACACAATGATCCATGCTGCATGACCTCCGTGTTGCATGACATTAAACTGCATAGCCTTGGTTCATGCTGCATGACCTTAAACTGCACAGTCTTAGGTTCGTGCTGCATGACTTTAAACTGCATAGCCATGGTAAGTGCAGCATGACCTTATACTGCATAGCCATGGTCTAGGTGTATGACCCTAAACTGTATGGTCCAAACTATATGAACTTAAACTGTAGCGGAGGTCTACTTGCACGACCTTAAACTGCATGGTCTTCGTTGCATGCTCTAAATTGCATGACCATGGTCCAGCTGTATGACTTTAAACCATAGTGCATGTCTTGGCCGCATGACATTAGAAGGCTTAGCGCCATGTCCAAACTACATGACCTTAAACTGTAGCAAAGGTCTAGTTGCACGACCTTAAACTGCATGGTTCTAACTATATGACTTTAAACTGCATAACCATGGTTCAAGCTACAAGACCTTAAAACTGTAATGCACGGCGTGACAAATACTTCCTATGCATAACTTTAACTAGATGGACTACTTCTTCGCTAGGTGTATTTCATCAACATCCCCAGTGGAGTTAGGTGTATGCAAAAAAAAAGGGGTTCGCACTTACCCCTTCAATCCCCAGAGGGTCTGTTTCACACCATCTCTAGTAGGAGTCACATCATATTGCGACCCACTATCCCCAGGAAGTTAGGGACATCCTTATCCTTTCAACCCCCAGTGGGGTTGCATCAGTGCGCTGGCTTGTCATTCTCAGCAAAGTTATATGCATACCATTACTATCATCCCCAGGGAGTCATATTTGTCCTCTTAATCCCCAGTGAAGTTCAATCTTAATCTAAAGCTCCCTGCTCAGGTATAGCCTTTGCTATTTTTATCCTCAGGGAGTCATATCGCTATCCACAGACCTATCCCCCATGGAGTTTCACCTACATGGCGACCCGCACGATGGTCCATGCTGCATGACCTTAAAATGCACAGCCATGGTCCAAGTGCACGACTCTAAAACTGCATGGTCCAAACTATATGACCTTAAAATTGTAGCGGAGGTCTAATTGCACGACCTTAAACTGCATGATCCTAGTTGCATGACTTTAAACTACATAACCATGGTCCAAGTTATATGACCTTAAACAATAGTGCACATCCTGGTTATATGACATTAAACTTCTTTGCCCAGATCCAGGAGGCATGACCTTAAAGACCCCCCCACATGTATGCACATGCCCTTTACGTGCATCTTCACGCACACTTTCCCTAATCGACCCATCGTGTGTGCGCACCACCGTCATTGCTTCCCTAGTGAATCCATTCACATCATTACCATCATCCATCATTCCCTAATGAGTTTCACCCATGCTCATAAAACGGTGAACAATTCCACCATCCATACTCATCATCAGCTAGTGGGTCACCACTTTTCACCCACCATTCACACATCATCCATCTTTCATAGGTATCCTCTGCCATCTCCCCAAAGTGAGTCAAAACCACCACAATACTCACTCCATGACCTCCACAGACTGCCATTCATCACCACTACGGTCCAGCTGTATTTCCGTAAATTATAGTGAATGTCCTGGCCGCATGACGTTAAAAGCGTTCACATAGGTCTCGAAGGCATGACCCTAAACACGCATTCACAAAAAAAACAGGCATGGTGTATACCCGGATAAGGGAATGCCATGAGTAAAAATGACGGACAGGCATGATCACGAAACCATGAGTAAAAGAGTTTCGTGAATAAAAACCCAGGCACGGTGAAAACCCCAAAAGAGCACCGTGAGAAAAAACGGATGAAAAGGGTGGACATGGCCGTGAGGTCATAGGTAAAAGAGCCCAAAAATAAAGGAGGTTGATGAAAACCGTCTCTATGGAACCACTTCCCTAGTCCAGGTGAAAACCCACAAAGGGCACTTGGACTAACAAAAACTAGGTTGATGCGGCACCACAGCCTCAGCCGACACCCAATCGCCAAACAGTCATAATCCTGGCTAATGAGGTCTACATAGAATCCTCAACCGCTAGCATCCAATCACAACACAAAATGGCTCACCCGGGAGTGAGAGTCCCATAAGATCTCGCACACTTCAACTCCAAAAACTGAGAGAGTCCTTGAGGGTGAGGACGCAACCCTGACAAAGCCAGGACCCAACCGACCGGCGACTTCAGGGTGATGCCTTGCCAAAAACATTCCTTAGCTGACAAGCCCAGATTTCAGGATAGGCCAATAAAAAACCCTTGACTAGACCCGGCAGGATGGGGCCCACGAGGTCGCCTCGCCAAAATTCCCCCTAGTCGATAGGCTCAGATCTTCAAGACAGGTCAGAAGCCCCCAAATGGACCCCGTTGAATGGGACCTATAGAGATACCCTGATCATCAAAAGTAAACCTGGTGTAGCAGCAAACAATGCCAATTAAAGGTTCATAGCAATTGGCTGTCAGATAGGCCCGGTTTTGACCAATGAGGTCCCTACAAAATCCTCAAGCTGTCAAAATTGCAAATAGTCCCTTGAGGGTGAGGACTTCTACAGATCCCTCAAAAAGTCTCTTCTCCCTCTAAAGTCTCCACGGATGGACCAATACATTGCATATAAATGTTTGAGCATCCTTTCCGAATGTTGTCCGTCTCATTACTCTCGAAGAACAACATTCAGTGGGGCAAAATATTTGAAGACATTTTTCAACACCTTGGTCATCGTTGCGAAATAAAGGGAGAAGCCGGTCAATAAAGCTTAAAAAATAGTGAAAATTTTGACAATCTCATAACAACTAAAAATCTGGTCAAGATCTTCATAAAGACTCTCAAAAGTGTTCTACTAATTTTTGTCGCATTCCATCATATAAGGCAGTGCAGACTGAGAAACAGTTTTGGCAAAATCAACCTCTAGTACCCTGAAACGGACCCTATAACTAGAACTTTGTTTTCGGTGTGACAAATTACTTTGGGACCACCGCCATTGAATCCGACATGGTTGAAAACCCACAGGGGTCAAATTTCATCTTAAACAAACATTTCAAAAAGAAGTTATAGGCGAAAGAGCGAAACAGAAGGAGCTGCACGCTATTCACATGCGGCCACCCTGCAATTCAAGTCCATTAAAGGAACAGTCATAAATAGTGACCTGTGAGACCTATATCTCACTCGTTCTGTGTCAGATCACGCTCAAATTTTGTGAGCATGTTCATCACATTGAGACGAGCTTTTCGATATGTAGCACGCCCCATGATGACACCTGAGCACGAAGAAAAGCTAGAGAGAAGTTGCTAATTCGTGAAGAAAGTTGCAGGAATATTAGTAGCCTCACACCTCGCTCGAGTGACCAAATCATGTCGATCGCAAGCTCGATTGATATAAAACCAGTTCCCTCATGTGTGTAAGATCTAGGGCTATCTCAAGTGCAAACCCCGTACATGATGAATGGTCGGATTCGGCACATGAAGCCGATAAAGTGACTATAAATTCCAATGTCGAAATTTCAGATTCTGGTCAAAACTACAAAGTCGCAAAATCTTTGTCCGAACATGGAATCGAGCTGCGTTTGTTGCCATGTGATTGTGACAACATGCTCAGTGTGATCCAGCGAATAAATTATAGAAAAACATCAAGGAACGAGCACACTATCGATCTGAATTTTCAAGATTCATCCAAATTTCAAGTCGAATGATCGTGCCCTAGAAACACGATCCATGGCTTGAAGTTGGTATCAAATCAATCGCCATGTGGAGCCCTACAAGGAAACAAGCATCTTTCGATCAAACGGGAATTAAAACAACCCCGGATCATCCATGAAAAGTCACGCACGTTATATGACAGCACAAGGATTGTTTTGGAATTCTATAAATTGTTAGGAACGGGCAAATCTGTCATTTTTCACCCTATTTTCCTATTTCTTTTAATTCAGTAAAATCTTAATTTGTAGCAATTAGGCTTAATTTTGATCAATCCACCCATGCTTGGGAACAACTCTATATATACCACGTACTACCATTATTCGCAGACCCTTCATTCATTCACGAAGGGCAACTTTACTTAAAAATATTTCTCTTTCTTCTCATTGTTGGGTCACGTCTGGAGAGGGACAGAGAGAAACGTGAGAGAAAATTTTGGATCGGTACCCCTAGGCTCAAGGTAAATCTTTTGCTCTCTTCTTTTCTTTTCTTCTTCCCTTTCTTCTTCTCTGTCTTCTTTTCTTTCTTCTTCTTCTTCTTCGTCTGAGCTTCTCTCGGAGGCCATGCACGGCAGTGGTAGTTTTGTGCATGCCCCTTCCCCTCTTTCTCCCTCTAGTGGCTTAACATGTCGTGCATGGCGATGACAACACCATGTGCGAGTTGCCTTCTCTTCCTCTTCATTCGTCTCTACCTCTCCATGAGAAGAACAAACGGCGATGCCTATTGCCGCTCGCAAGGGTCTCACTCTGTTGTGCTCCTATCTCAGACGATGATGCTCATACTCGCATGTGAGGGGTCGCAACCATACCTGTCATCGTCCACTAGCGACATTGTACATGACAATGTCTATCGCCGACTGTAAAGGATCCTGGTGATACCAATCATCGTTTGTGAGTTCTCTTCGTGCGCTCGGTGCCTATCGCCGTCTGTGAGCTTTCTTTGTGTGCTTTGTGCCTATCGTCGTCTACAAGTGCCCTTCGAACGCTCGGTGCCTATCGCCTTCCGTGAGCTTTGTTCATGCGTTTTGTGCCTATTGCCATCCGCGAGCTTTCTTTGTGCGCTCAGTGTCTATCGCCATCTGGGAGTTTCCTCAGTGCACTCAGTGCCTATCGCCATGCACAGGCTCCTCTCTGCATCCCACGACCATCGTCGCACGCAAAGGGGCCTGCTGCCATCTCGCGTTGCCCATGGCGATGCCTAATGCCACCTGTAGTTCACTGTTTGCGCCCTTTTGTTGTGAGCAGCGGTGTCCAGCGCTGTCGGGACCTCCTTCTCTTGCCGTCTTGTGCCTTCTCCTCATTCTCTCCCTTTCTCAATTGACTGAGAGTAGACTCAGACTAGCATTGCCATAGCGATCTGACTGTCGAATAGTATTGTCGCTGTGCTGGTTCTAAATATCATGCTCGTCTTGCTGTTGCACCAGATTAAGACAGTCATGTCGACCTTGGTTTTGAGTAGTATTGCCGTTGTGTCGATCTGAGTTACCGTGCCCATCTTGCTACCACTCCGAGTCGGTCATTGTACCGGTCTAGCTATCCTACTAGTCTCGTCCCCTTGTCGACTCTTTTCTTCTTTTCATTTCAACTGGTTCATTTTAAGCTGATGAACACATAATTGCTCGAGCACTTTTTCAAGGTCTCTCATATGAGTGTCTTTCTCTTAAAATTTACCACCAGGTCATCTAGATAACATTCGACCTCCTTGTGCATCATATCCTTGAAGATGGTTGTCATTGCTCTCTAATATGTAGCACCAGTATTCTTCAATCCAAAAGGCATCATTGTGTAGCAGAAGACCCCTTTTAGAGTCAAGAATGTGGTGGCTTCCTTCGTATCTGATTGTACCTGGAGTATCCATCCATGAAGGAGAAGATCTGACAATG
Organism: Amborella trichopoda; assembly: GCF_000471905.2. The sequence goes on along the minus strand of NW_006496667.1, from coordinate 1,490,725 downwards.
AGCGGTAGAATCAATGAGCATCTTCGTGAACCACAACGGAAAGTCATCCTTTAAGCAAGCAGTATTCTAGTCACGGAAGTCAATGCAGACCCTGATTTGATGGTTTTTCTTCTTACCTGGTACAACTTTTGTCAGCCACTTTGGGTACTTGACTTCACCGATGAAACCTATTTGCCTAAGTTTGGTTACCTTAGCATCTATATGCATTTAAAGATCAAGCCTGAAGCTCCTTGATTTCTGCTTGACGGGCTTGACAGAGGGATCGATGCCGAGATGGTGAACTGCGACTTGAGGATGTAAACTGGGCATATCATGGTAATGCTAAGCAAAGACATCTTGATTTGCTCACAAGAAGGCAATAAAATTATCTTTCTCCTTTGAAGACATGTTTGTCAAGATGAAAGTGAGCCTGAGGTCGGCTTTGTCTCCAAGATTTATCTCCACGAGCTCATCAGCTGTGGCTTGACGGCCTTCTTTTCATTCGTCTGGGGCCTCTTGCAACTCATCACCATTGGCTTCAGAGCTTTTCTCATTAACCTCAAGTGCATAGACCCATGATCCTGACATCTCTGCTTCCAATAGAGCTCTAGCTTAGGTCATGATTTTTGCACCTTTCTCGAACTGAGGCACAAAAGGTCGACCTCAAAGATGGACGGCATGTCAAGCTGCAGGAGTTTGAGTTGAAATTTACCGCAAAGTTGAGATTCAGTGATGGCTGGGACAGAGGCACCCTCATATGAATCGCTTGGTCTTTGCACGAGTGTTTGCGATGTTTGCCCCGTGCTAACTAATACTTCATAGACATGTACTATATGGCAAGCTTTCTGAGCATAGAAGCTCTGCCCTCTTGATTCTCTCAATCTTTGCTCAAAGTTAGACTCAGGAGGCCATTGGGGTTTCTTTGACTTTGAGTTCTTGTCCTTCTCGGTAGAAGAGGATGGCTCTGACTTAGCTCAAGCTGTCAAGGAATTAGCAACTACTAAGAATTCAGCCACCTGGGCTAAGGTCTTTTTCAGTCGTCTCTAGTGCATCCGACTTATATTGGTTCCTTCGAGCACTTTGTCAAGAGCCTCAAAGTCTAGGCATTTCAAGAATAAGAAGAAGAAGGAGACGGGCCAGTAGGTGAGGCACTTTTAAGGTCGTTCCCCTCAGTTGACCCATCTGGGTAGCTTTTTACGTCATCACTAGAGTTGGACGTGTGCAGAGGGTCCTTCGGGTCTTTCCCTTGCTTAGACCATTGGGGAGTGCTTTTAACATCATCACCGTCATTGGACATGCCTCAAGTAAGAGATGACTCTGGCGTATCTGAGACGAAGGAATGAGGTCGTTGATGATCTCGATAAAGTCTTTTAAAGTCGATAAGGGAGGAAGAGGCCTAGAAATTATGGCTCGACAGGTTGCTGAGGAACATTGTTTTTTCGGTGAGCAGCCCTTGGTACTCGTCTTCTTTTAGTCGCCTTTGGAGGTGCTTGGTTCATCTTGCTAGGTTTGTGAATAGCCCTAGCTTGAAGAATCGCTTCTCACTTTAAAGACTTGAGCCTACTCCGCCAGTGATGGACTTTCCATGGTTGGGAAGTTGAGGGTTCAGCGAGATCATAGGCTTCATCATGGGTGTCTTGTACTGGGATACTCTACTGAGTGGAAGTATCTACTTGTGGGCGTTCAACATAAGCAATGTGACCTGCCTGGACTTTTTCAGTAACCACAACTTCGAACCCATAACATTCATCCAGCTCATGGCCCCATATCTGATGATATGAGCACCAGTGATTCTCGATCCCTTAAGCGACGTGCTTAATCTACCTCGCAGGCTTAGGAGTGACGAGTCCTTGCTGGAGCATCTCCTCAAACAAGACTAGAAGTGGTTCGAATTATCATTTCCCGGGTCATGGGTCGAGGGGTCTTCTTGTACCAGTGGAGGAGAGACTTGGGGATCCCTGTCTAGAATGTCACCAACTTCTTGGCCTCTCTACATTTTCTTTGCTAATAACTTGTGGAAGTTAGAGCAATGTCTTAGGTCATGCCCGATATTTGATGATATGGGCAGCAGAGACCCTCGGCTCCTCGAGTCCAGTTCTTTGGTTGTCTTGTTGGTTTCAGTATGATGAGGCCTTCTTGAAGCATCATGGCAAATAAGGAGCGAAGGATGCTGGGTGCCTCATTTTCATCCTGAACTATCACTGCGTGGGACACTTCTTCTGCCCCGATTGCTTTTTTGAGTTCTTCGAGCTTGATCTGACCCTTTTGGATCAGAGCCTTGATGTGATCTTTAAGTGTTCAGCATTCTTCCATGAAGTGGTTTACCATTCGATGATAAGCATAGTATCTTGCGTGAGTATCGAGACCATGTTGATCGTGAAACTTGATCTCGAGCAGCTCAATCATATTTTGTTCTAGCAACAGTCGGAGCAACACGGGAACCCATACCTTTTCAAAAGGATAAACCTTGCTCTGATGTCTGCTCGAACAGTCATCTCGGTTAAGGTTTGCAGGTGGGGTAACTCGGTTGTATGACGGTTGCTGTTTGCCAATCTGAGGTGTTATCTTTGTTGTGCTTATCCCTTTGGAGAGGTCCAAAGTCTGAGAGGTAGTCTTCTTAGGATCACTGAGGATAACAGTTGCACTAAGTACCCCTTTTTGTTGGTTGCCCCGAGAGTTGGCCCGAGAACTACCATTGCCCCGATTGTTTCCTGAGCTTGAGGACTATTGTCATGACCCACTATGGTGGTGTGACAGACTCTCTATGCGAACTTACTTAGAGATCAATGTTGGAACATATTTTTCAGCACCTTGGTCCCTGATAGGAAGCAGGTCAAGAAAGCCTACAAAACAATGGAAATTCCTGACAGTCTCAGAATTGGCCCAAAATTGGTCAAGATCTTCATCAGCACTTCAAAATACCACCTGTCAAGTTTCATTATGATCAGACATGTTTAAGGCAACGAACACAAATAAACAATTTTAGCGAAATTGGTCTCTAGCACCCTAAAATGGACCCTGTAACTAGAGTCATACTTTTGGTACGTCAAACAGCTGTGAGACCACCGCCATTGGATCCGGCACGATCGAAAGCCCCTATGGGTCAATTTCGGCTTAATCAGGCACTCCAAGACAAAGTTATGGGTGAAATATCGAAAAGGGTTAGGTCGCACACTATTCCAGTGTGGCCTCACTGCATTAAAAAAACCATTAAAGGTGGCTATTTTTATAGTCACAACCAGTCATGTTCGGGGCCTATATCTCACTCGTTACAAGTTGAATGACTCCGAAATTTTTTTTAGCGTGTTCGTCTCATCAAGACGAGCCATTCGATATGCGATACGCCTTGTGAGAACACTCGAACAGAGAGAAAAACTAAATGAAAGTCACTGATCCATGAAAGAAGTTGCAAAAACTTCAACAAACAGCACACCTAGTTCGAGCAGCCAGATCACTATGCTCGCATACTAGATCGAAATGAAACCAATTGTATTATGTGCGTGAGGTCTGAAGTTATCTTTGGTCCGAACCTTGCGTATGACGAACTGATGGATTTCACACATGAATGTGTCAAAGATGCTATAAATTTCGGGCACCGGATTTCAAGATTCTGATCCAAAACTCAAAACGACAAAATCTTCATCCGGACACAAAATCAAGCTACGTGTTTTACAACGTGATCGTGACGACATGCTCAGTGTGGTTTAATGAAGAAGTCTCGAAGAAACATCAAGGAACGAGCGCACAATCGATCCGAAGTTTTCAAGATTCATCCAAAATTCAAGTCTCATGATCATGGCTCAAAAACATGACTCATGGCTTGAAGTTGGTACGAAAATGATCACCATGCCGAGTCCTACAAGCAAACAATAATCCTTCGATCAAATGGGCATCAAAACGACCCCGGGTCAGCCATAGAAGATCACGCAAGTTCTCAGGCAGCAGTAGGGACTGTTATGAATTCCACACATTGTTAGGCAGGGGCAAAACAGGCCTTTTGCATCCATTTTTAGAATTTCTTTAAATTCAATTAAGTTGTTATTATCTTCAATTCTAGGTAGTTTTTGGGTGTACACCCACGTTTTAGCCCAATTCTATATAAACAGGCAATGCCTCACTATACAAAGAACGGATTCATTCTTCTTTGATCGAACAATAAAATTTTGAATTTTTTTAAAGCTTGTGGGTACATCTTGGAGGGAGAGAGAGAGAGAGGAGAGAGAAGAAAGGGATAGGTACCCTTCAGGTAGGTAACTTTCTCTCCTCCCCTCTTTCTCGTCTTTATCTCTTTCTCCCTTATTTTCTCATCTCTATCTCTTTCTCTCTCTTCTTCTAATCTCTATCTCTTTCTCTCTCTTCTTCTCATCTCTTTCTCTCCTCCCCTCTTTCTCATCTCTATCTCTTTCTCTCTTCTCCCCCTTTCTCATCTTTATCCCTTTCTCTCTCTTCTTCTCGTCTCTATCTCTTTCTCCCTCTTCTTTTTATCTCTATTTCCCTCTCTCCTTTTCTTCTGTTGCAGTCGGTGAAGCCTAACGCTGACTAGATTTCTCTCTCTTCTTCTCTTCTGTTGCAATCGATGAAGCCTAGCACCAACTAAATTTCTCTCTCCTTCTCTACTATTGCAGTCGGTAAAGCCTAGCACCAGATTGATTCTCTCTCCTTATGTTTTGTTACAGTCGGTGAAGTCTAACACCGGTTGGATATTTCTCTCTCCTTTTCTGTCATAATCGACGAAGCTTAGCACTAGCTCAATTTGTCTCTCTCTCTCTTCTGAATAGATGGTGAAGCCTAATGCCGGTTCGATTTTCCTCTCTTCCTTTTCTTCCATCACAATTGACGCAAGCCTAGCGCCAACTGGGTTGCTCTCTTTCTTCTCTTCTGTCGCAATTGACGAAGCCTAGCGCCAACTACACCTTCTCTCTTTTCTTCTGTCACAGTCGGTGAAGCTTAATTTTGGCTCGATCTCTCTCTCTCTCTTGCTTCTCTTCCATCACAATCGGTGCAAGCCTAGCGCCAGCTGTGTTACTCTCTTTCTTCTCTTTTGTCACAGTCGGCGAAGCCTAGTGCTGACTACACTTTCTCTCTTTTCTTCTGACATAGTCGACAAAGCCTAGCATCGACTATGTTTTCTCTTTCTTCTTCTGGCACAGTCGGTGAAGCCTAACATCGACTGTGTCTTCTCTCTCTTCTACTCTGTATAACGCAGTTGGTGAAGCCTAGCACCGACTGTGTTTTCTCTCTCTTCCTTCTAACACAGTCAGCAATGCCTAGCTCCAAGTGTGTCTTCCTTCCATGTCTCTCTTTTATTCTCTCTCCTTTCATACTCTTCTCTTCCTTTCTCCTCCCTCCTTCCTTCTGTTCCCTTTTTCTCCTAGTTCATTTCTTATTCTTTCCTCATAACCATCATTTTGTTATTCTTTCATTCGACTAAGAGAGATTGAGGTTTGCTTCTCAGGGTAATCCTGTCGTCTAGTAGTAATCCTATGAGTCAGTCTTAGTTACCGAGCCTTTTTATCTACCACGTTAGATCAATTATCCATCAGCTTAGTCACCGCTCTGATCCTCCCGCTCAGCCGAGTTCTTCTCTTCCCCTTCTTTCTTCTCTTATTTTTCTCTCTTTATTATTGAATGCGCATGAAAGAGGAAAAGGGTGAGGTCTGAACCACCTGTCTTATAGCCTTTTCAATATGTGTGTGATTATATAAAACAGAAGAATACAAGCCAAGGGAGGCGATTTCGAACCAGTCATATTACTGGGGACTTTCTTCGTGATGTAAGAGGGCCCCCACCTGAGGCAGCCTTAGTAAGTCCCGAACCCACCTTAAATTTCTCTCACCGGTTGGTAACACCTGTCCCCGTTCTTGAAAGAGATTTCCGAGAGAGCGATCTCAAAAATGTCTTGGGTCGTCCCTCGAAACCCGAGATACATGCAGCCCGATCATCAAAACTAGATCGAGGCACCTAACCAGCTTGGTGACTCCACTGGGGACTTACTACCCCTTAGTTGGATCGTTCTTGTTTGGCTAGTTTCTAGTTTTATTATTTGTTTTCATTATCTTTTCACATTTTATTTAAGGCTTGTGGGTTCTATAACCCATTTCTCTGGATCGGGGATTTTGTTATCCCAACATTCAAGAGTGTCCCTAGGGAACATGTCCCTTTGACTTCGTTCCTAACCATCCTCTTGAGCAAAGACTTCTTGTCTAGCTCCCAGGTCTTAACCTAGATCGATGTGAGGCAGGACTTAAAGGTCCCTTACTGCCCATCTCCTTGCTCTGGTGGAAACTCCACCAAGGCACCTTGCATCAACAACACTTCTGTTGCCCCACACAGCATGCACCCAGCCACCGGCAAGTCACTTGCCGGTCGTGTTCCTGAGGTACACTGGAAGGCTGTCCAGTCCCTTTCTGCAAAAGCCAAACAAGTTGTCATTGCTTCTATGGGTCGCCATAAGGCTACCCCCCACATTGTTGCACCATTAATCTCTATCCTTAGAGGCTCAACACATGGAGGTGGAAACCCCATGATCTCCACCCCTCACACAGTACACAAGGCTCGTGGGTCACCCACTTGAGCCACATTTTAGGGCAACCCTTGTGCTACCCTGAGCCAGCATCCAAGATCAAACCTTCTAAGGTCAGGTCCTGTGCACGCTGATCACATGTATATCATTGCTAGGGGAAACACCGTCATTATGCCAACTAGAGTACACATCAAATGTCCTCTTCGTCTTCGTATTCAGCCCACACAAGTGCACTCTGTAAGGGGCAGGCCTACACCTGTTCTCTTACAGAAACTTGTTCGTAGTTCTCGGCCTCCTAAGGCCAAATCACTTGCACGAGCCCGGGCTGACCCCCAGGTCTCCCGTAATCGTTCTTCAAGGGGCGCACACACGTCTCCATCACAGACATCCCCTCGCCCTAGACTCGAGCCTTCTCATGACTCAATCCTGCTCCGTCCCACTCCTCCTTTATCCAGCAAGCACCTTCAGCCTTGACACTTGAAGGTTTTCCCCAAGAGTACCATCCTAAATGAGCCCCATCACTTTTGTCGTGTCTCTAAAGCTCATAAGAGAGCTCAAGGCATTGACCTGATGGAAGATCAAGTCTTTCATCCTCCCCAGCCTAAGATGACTCCAGTTCTTGGCCCTTACCCATTGCCGCACCTGATGGAGATAGCTCTCTCCTGTGCAAGTCGCGACCTAGATCACAGTTTTGGTGTGAGGTCCATCAAAACCTCAAGGCTAAACGTGATGGAGGTTTGCAAATTTTGACTAGGGAGGTGACCAAGGCAGTCAAAACAACCAATTCTGATGACCCTCTTCACCTGAATCCTTTTTACCCCCTGCTGATGATGAAGCCAGAAGAGGAGCTTCATGAGCCCTATGCTGTGGTCATTGTCGTAGAAGAAGACCGTCGAGAACCGGTCCAAATGCGATCCGCATACAAGAGTTGAGTTCAGTCCGGGCATGCTGGCCCCTACTGACTGGCCTACTACGTACGACCTGTCAAGTTTGCATGCTCTCAGTTGCCACTAACATTGACCTCCACAGAGAAATGGTCAATGTAATGGTTGTAAGCGAGCCTGGTGATGCGTACGAAGAGCGCATCAACAAGTTTGAGGATATGGTGTGTGCGATAATGGAAAGGATCTATCGTATCGACGTCGCACGTCAGTCGGCTAACCATGAGGTCAATTCCCATCACTCTGATGGTGCACCTCCACAGAAGCCCCCTCCTTCTACGTCACAGGACAATTATGTCCCTCATCCCATCTCTCAGACAGACATTGACGTTATGGTCACCCATAGCCTAAAGAGCAGACAAATGCTGGGGATACAAGGTGCGATGCCTGATCAAAGGCCCTACCCCTGGTATATTGATCAGGTCCCATTTCCATCAGAATATAAGAAAGGGATGTTTCCTTTATTCAACAGAACCGCATCCCCAAACTAGCATATTGCCCACTTCTAGGCAGCATGTCGAGAAACAACGGCTGATGGGAGACTTCTTCTTCGACAGTTCGATGAGACCCTTGATGGCCCAACATTTCAATGGTATGTCCGACTTCCTCCAAACTCAGTGCATACATGGGAGGAGATGGAGAAACTGTTCTATCAATGCTTCTATGAGGCCGAGAGAGAGTTCAAACGATCGAACTTCTCACCCTGACTCAAGACGCCGATAAGCCTGTGGATTAGTTTATATCAAGATGGAGAAATTTGGCTTCCTGCCATCCTAATCCTTTGCCTGAGAAGGAAGCAGTTCAAACTTGTGTGCGGAACATCCGAGCCGATATCGCTCTACATGTCGAGGCCTCTAATCCGACCTTCGTGTCAAAGTTGATCTCTAAATCAGTTCGCATAGAAAGCGTATCATGCCACTATGGTGGGACACAACAACTATCTACAAGCTCAGCAAACAACCGTGGCAATGGTAGCTCTCGGAATAACACACGGGGCAGCCAATAGAAAGGGGTAATCAGTGCAGCCGTCATGGTCACTGATTCATAGAAGGCTCCCTCCCAAACTTTGGACCTCTCTAAAGGGGTAAGCATGACAAAGGTAACACCTTGGGCTAGCAAGCAACAACAGTTATACAATCGGGTACCCCCACCAGCCAACCTTGATCGGGGTTATTATTTCACCAGGCATAAGAACAAGGTCTATCCCTTCAAGGAGGAATGGTCCCCGCGCTGTTCTGGTTATCAGCTTCCAAAAGCCAAGTTCCCCGAGCAACCTGGCCCTGACACTCAGACGAATTATTGTGCCTACCATCGGAGTTTTAATCATCCTACAGATGACTGCTACACACTAAAGGATATTATCGAGGCCCTGATTCATAAGGGTCAGATAAAGCTTGAAGACTTAAAGAAGGCCTTTGGGGCAGCTGAGGCCTCCCATGCCGTAACCATCCAAGAGGAAGATGAAATGACTAATATCCTTGACGCCTTCTCCATTATAATGCTTCAGGAAGGCATAGTCACACTGAAGCAGGCAAGGCAACCCCGTCACCTTGCTATGGGGACTAAAGATCGTTGGTGCCAGTTCCATCAGATAAGAGGCCATTACCTGTCAGAATGCACAAATTTCCTCGATATATTCGCAAAGAAAATGTGGGAGCGTCAAGAGTTTTACAATCTACCTGTAAGTGATCCCCAAGTCATTCCTCTATCAGGGCAAGAAGATCTCATAAAGTAGGACCTTCCTATCAATGACTCGGACTCCATCGAATCCTCGACTTCCAAGCCATGGATAGTCTACGATGGTCGAAGCAGACTTAAGTCCTTAAGGCAAGAAGCAGTTCGCCAAGCTAGAGTTGTTCGCAAGCCCTGCGAGAAAAATCAACCTTCACCTAAGAAAACCAGAAAGAGACGAGCACCAAGGGCTACTCACCGAAGAAACAAGACTGCTCAACCCACGGTCGAGCAAGAATTTCTTAGGCCCCTTCCTCCACTGTCAACTTTACTAGACTTCATCCCTGACACGATCCTTCTTCCTTCTTGTAGACGCCCCTCGACCCAGATTAAATATGGGCCGATGGGCTCATTTGTTCACATGAGTTAGTGGGCTAACTCAAAACATATTCCATTAGTTAAACCTCCTGATAATTATAATTTTTCTGATATCATGAAACGTATCAATCAGCATGAAGCCACCCAAAAAGAACCTACTATTGCTGAACTCAAAGCCGAAGTCACTATAGTTAAGGTAGAATTATCCCAATTAAAAAATAGAATTCAAATTCTTGAACTCCATGACAATACCTCCGAAATAGATACTGATACAGATGTCATAGAATTTAACCATTTACTCAAATCATATCATCCCAATGATTATCTAACTAAATGCGAATCATCCACCAGACAATCAGTAAATGTTTTAAACCGAGTAATCACACAAAAATGGTATCAGAGCCAACCCTGTTTTAGAGATCTAAAAGTTAATACTAGTTCTTCTATCTTAAGAAACTTAATAAATTATCCATTAAAGAAATTTGGTCCGAGAATTGAGGTTAGAGACGCTCAGGACACCCAGTCAGTTGATCGTTTAGGCCAGGAGAGCCGCTGAGGTCTAGAAGACGTAAGAGGTAGTCAAGGAGGACTGTCCAGATAACACTCAACCGCAACCTAATAATGGAAAAATTTATTAAGAATCTGACAGATAAAACAACTAGCACAACTAATAGAACTCTAAGGATAAAAAACAAAGAGGAAATTGCTATTAATGATATTGAAAACCAAATACAAAATGGGAACATAACTAAGGTTCCAATTTCAGATGTCTATAGAAAAGGCACATTCGATCTAAATATCGGATATGCTATTAAACAGTAGAAGAAACTTTATCTGTTACAAATAATCAAGAAGACTTTCAATTACTATCTCAAAAGATATTACAAGTCCATCAAACAAAAAACTATAAATATTTACATATAGGATTAATTCAAATAGCTGTAAAACCCTTGACTCGTTTAGGACTAAATAATTCTATCCTAGTCAGCTTACGCGATTCTAGGCATAATAGATTTTCTGATTCACTGCTAGGTATGGTTGAATCTAGTTTATGTAGTGGACCAATATATTTCAACTGTTTTCCAAATTATTTTGTATCTCTTACAGATCCAAATATTTTAAATGTTTTATCTTCAAATCTCAAAACTCAAGGATTTAATATGATGACGGGTTCTCAAAATATAGCCATTGTTTATCGAATTTATTACAAAGTAAAGACTACATTATGTCCAAATGTACTCCAAATAGATACGAGAGGACAAACAATATTTTTTCAAACGAATATAGAAAAATCAAATACAATTACACCAAAAACAATATCATGGTCAGATATTGTTCTACCCCAAACATGGTCTATCCATAATGAAAACCAACCATCACAAATATCCACTCAAAATATTCCAGACAAAATTATTGAATATACAGACGGAAATATTGAAATACAGTTCACCACAAATAATAGAATTATAGATAATGCATTCATCTCAGGTACTTCAAGTACTCATTCTTTCCGAGAGTCAGAACCTCCAAGAAAATCTATTACTACTTATAATAGAATTCCTCCTATTATAAATATTCCATCAACACCAGTAAAACCACAAATTGATAGACTCCTATGTACGTCTGATAATATCATTATTCCCCAATACAAAGAAGCTCAAGAAGAACCTGCTGAAGCAGAGTTCATTCAAGTATTACAACTTGAAGAAAAATTTGATAAAGAATACATCATAAAAGATTTTTTATCTCCAGAAAATAAAAACATCAGAGATTGGTATGTAGCAGAATTTGAACCTAGATTAGTGGAATTATTTCACATAAGATTTAATAAATGGAGAAAAAAGGGAAATAAAGGAACAAGTATTTTCGATTGACTAAAAGACATTTTAAACCAAAATGGTATTCCTATTCCTAATTTTGAAATAAATACACTAGAAACTCAATATACAGTATTTAATACTACTGAAGGAAATACAATTAAAGCCATACATCCTTCTGAACAAAGCTTGAAAATACAAGGAGTTGCTACTATGGTATCAGCTACTAAAACCTCTGCTACTCCAGAACAAAATATAGGCTCCTCATCCTCAACCTCAAACCAAATGGTTGTGTATAAACAGTAGCTACACCATATAAACTCAATAATGCAAATATAGCTCGTATAGAATTACTTCCACATATAATTGAACAAAATAATTATACAAATCTCTGCCTCCATACACTTGGACAACAAACTAATAGAATAGAAAACTTATTACATCCATTGATTTATAAGGAGAAAAAACAATTATTTTTTAAACCTCCTCCTGACTTGAATAAAGAAAAATTCCATATAGCTGATGATAATAAAACACTCATGGATCAATTATCTTCCAAATTATCCAAATTAGAAATCAAAGAACCTAAACAAATCATTGTTATACCAGACAATGATAAAGGAAAAGCAAAATTTCCAGAACATGATAATATGACTCTGCAAGAAGAACTATTCCAATCCAATGAAAATATGGAACCACCAATTGCTAACACAATAAAAAATATACAAAAAGCATTTTCTGAAATCCATATTACTCCAGATACTATAAATCGAATCAACTATAGTAAAAATTGGCAACCAATAAATGCCAGACCATATTATAAGAGACCAACCCCAGTTGATATCCAATTAGAAGAAGACCTTACAAGTCATACTTCTACATATACTGGTCGAACTATCATAGACTGGAATATTGATGGAATTTCCTATCATCGAATATTAGATACAATGAAACATATGACCATGTATGCTTCGGCATATAAAATGGCCGGTAGCCATGATCAAGAAATAGCAAAAGCCATAGTCTCAAGATTTACTGGATGGCTAAGAGGATGGTTGGATTCCTATCTCAATGAACAAACAAAAGAACAGATATTAACTAATACTCGACAATGGACAGCAAAAAATTAACACAATCAGGATATGGTATATTTTGAAAGTGATGCTGTCAATTCCTTAATCTATACAATTTTCCTTTCTTTTATAGGAAATACTTCAATACTTGCAGCACGAACTGCTGATCTTTTATCTAATTTATGATGTCCTACACTATCACACTACAAATGGTATAAAGACGTCTTTTTCTTTAGATTACTCATATGCGAAGATAGTCATCTTGACCATTGGAAAGAAAAATTCGTAGCAGGATTACCATATCTATTTGCTGAAAAGGTTAAAGAACGTCTAAAAAATAAAAATAGTGGTGTAATCAATTACTCTCAATATACTTTAGGAGAATCATCTTCAGAAATCTGTGTTGAAGGCTTAGCCCTTTGTACAGATCTGAAACTCAAAAAGCAACTTGATAAACAAAACTTAAGTGGTCAAAAAGAGTTAGGAGATTTCTGCCGACAATTTGACTACTATATGAATCAAATTTCAGTGAAACAAAAATACCGACAAAAGCTAGACCTATCCAAATGAACACAGAATTATTACAAATGTTTCATAATGAAATAAAAGATTTACTCCATAAGAAACTCATACGTCCTAGTTCATCTCCCTGGAGCTGCTCTGCTTTCTATGTCAATAAAAATGCTAAGCAAGAACGAGGGGTTCCACGATTAGTCATTAATTATAAACCCCTCAATAAAGTCTTACAATGGATTAGATATCCCATTCCAAATAAAAAAGATTTACTCGATAGACTCTTACATGCTGTAATCTTCTCCAAATTCGACTTAAAATCTGGTTTTTGGCAAATACAGATAAAAGAAGAAGATAAATATAAAACAACATTTAATGTCCCTTTTGGACAATATGAATGGAATGTTATGCCTTTTGGTCGTAAAAATGCTCCATCTGAATTCCAAAAAATAATGAATGATATCTTTAATCCCTTTTATAAATTCATGATCGTTTACATTGATGACGTCCTCGTATTTTCAGAATCTCTTGAACAACATTTTAAACATCTTCATACTTTCATCCATACAGTTAAAAATACTGGATTAGTAGTTTCTGCTAAAAAGCTAAATCTTTTTCAAACAAAAATTAGATTTTTAGGACATAATATAAATCAAGGGACCATTATCCCAATTGATAGATCTATTCTCTTTGCTGATAAATTTCCTGACAAAATTTTAGACAAAACTAATTACAAAGATTTTTAGGATGTCTAAATTATATAAGTGATTTTTACCAAAATCTAGCTCTTGATGCTAAACCTTTATATGACCGATTAAAGAAGAATCCTCCACCTTGGACTGATGTTCATACTTTGGCTGTACAGCAACTTAAACTTAAGGCCAAAGAACTTCCATGTTTAACTTTTATCTGATCCAACAGCTTATAAAATCATTGAATGCGATGCTTCTGAATTAGGACTAGGTGGTATATTAAAACAATCTATTAATTCTAAAGAACAATTAATACGATTTACTTTCAAAGCCTGGAATCCAACCCAAAAAAATTATTCTACTGTCAAAAAGGAATTACTCGCCATTATTCACTGTGTTTGTAAATTCCAGACTGATATTTTAAATCAACACTTTCATATACGCACCGATTATAAAGCTGCTAAAGACATTCTGCAAAAAGATGTTCAAAACCTTGTCTCCAAACAAATATTCGCAAGATGGCAGGCTATTTTATCTGCTTTTGATTTCTCTATTGAGCACCTTCACGGTTCTACTAATTCTTTACCTGACTTTTTAACCCGTGAATTTTTGCAGGGGGGACTGCACATACCCATCTCACCCTAAAGACGATACAATTTCATCCTACGGCTTTCCATCTTACGGTTTACAACTCTTTATTACCAATAAGAATAATCCTCAATCTTCCAAAGGAAAAACTCCTATGGACTTAGTATCAAGCAACAGGTTTGGGCCTCTTATGCCCATTCACTCCTCTTTGAATCTAACACCTATGTCACCTCTCAGATCCTCAAATGTACCTGAATACTTGATTCAAACTCCTCCTCAAAGTCCAATACAAACTCCAAGTCCGGCGTTTTCCCCGGCAACATATCCAAATAAGCAAACTTCTACCTCTGCCAAATCAGTCTATATAGACACAGCCTTCTTATCAGATATACCTATTTCTGATACCCATGCACAACTTGACCCAAATAAAATAGCTCCCCTTTATCTTGTAAACCACTTAAATCCATCATACGGAGTCAAAACCCGTGAATGGTATGAAGCTATTCTTATGGAAACTGGTTCGGCTTCAATTGTCCATTTTTATCAAGGTACAACCAAGGTATATGCTAACTCCAAATTTCAAATTAAAAAATTACTTTCTTATGATGATTGGGGATGCAATCCTCTTCAAGGGAAAAAATTATTGAATCCAAAATTCCAATATAAATATTATAAATATGCTGAGTACATTGACGCATGGCACAAAGTATTCTCCTACCAAAATCCAAATAATACTCATTTTTGGTATTTGCAATTCAAACTCCCTATTCTTGAAAGATTCCCAAGTTGGTTCCGCCATTGGTTCTTATTATGGGGATCACAGACCCAAATTTTACCCGATGCTTTCCAAGCCTTACAGACAAAATTTGCACAATATAATACTTGTACTGACCTAGATGATTTCCATATCTACTTCATGGCTATCTACCAAATACCCTGGATCCTAAAATGGGATTACTCTATTTCTGAAAATATTATTAATAATTATGAGTATATTCCCAAACTTGGCAAAACTCTTAAAATCAAATGGTGGGATATTTTCAGTACTAGTCCTGCCTCCTTACCCCTTAAACGAATACCTCCTCAAACCGATGTCTTCAACCCACCAGCATATAATACAGTCAGTTTACCCACATTTTCGGCCTATGTGAAGAAAATGAAACAAGCACATCCTAATGCTACCTTAGAAAAACTAGAGCAAAATTTTGTTCATATATTTGCTCCCGATACTACTGCACCAACAACATCAGAAGAAACTGTCCAATCAGGCAATCCCTTATTTGACGACTTCAGCCAAAGACCCGATGCTTAACCTTGCCCGACAGTCTGGCCCAATATGATTCAATATGATCTCCAGATAGATATCTCTATAGTTCGATGATATGACCTCACCATCATAAAAGCAGATGCCTCTACAGTTCGATGATATGACATCACCATCATAAATGAAGATGCCCCTACAGTTCGACAAGTCCTCACCAGCATAAAGCAGATTCTTCGACAAAAAGATTCCCTTCTTTATAAGTGACAAGACACCCCCAGTAGTAAAGAAGCCATTTGTTCCTATGCAGAATGATGTGACTAATTTCGGGTCAAATCACAGACTTACGTGTCTTCTTCTCCGTCTTCGTTGCTCGCACGTACCGTTCCCACGAATGCACCAAAGATTCTCCATCGCATCCATCGTTGTCACCGACATCCTACTATCTCCTGCACCTGCCATGGATCCCTCTCCAGTGGACACCTTATCCTTTCATCATAGCTGGAATTCCTTCCTCTTTACGTAATCCCCTCGCAGCCACAAGAATTCCTTCGTCGCTACGTTATCCTCTCTCAGCCACATGTACTCTTTCGACGTTCATCTATAAATAGCCACCTACTCAGTTGAAGAAGGGAGACTGCATCAAGGACGCAACGCAGCAGCAACAAACGTTCTCATAATCTCTCTCATATTCTCTTCTCTCTTCATCTTCTCTCTTTTCTCTTCTTCACTCTTTCTGTAGACAGTAGGTTAGTCATCTACATTCAGTCATTTGTACATCACAAAAGTCGGTAACTTCCATATGACTTCTTTATTTTAGAATGTGTGATTGTATTCTATCTTCCTTACCTTCCTACTATCCTTCTGAGTGGAAAAAGTTTGCAAGTCTCTGTATATGTAATCAGTAAGCTATACAATTTAAATTTGTTTTTACAATCAAAATCTGTGACTATACTCATACTTCGTGGATTATATTTGATATATCTTTGCTTCCTGTTTTAATTATCATATTTATGTTTTTGTATTATGTTACTATTCTGCAACAATTAATAGCTTATAACTCTGTAATCTTTTCATATTTAATATAAGTAATGGTAACTGCTTAGGGTAGATCTTGCGGCGAAAATGGTATCAGAGCCAACCCTGTTTTAGAGATCTAAAAGTTAATACTAGTTCTTCTATCTTAAGAAACTTAATAAATTATCCATTAAAGAAAGTTGGTCCGAGAATTGAGGTTAGAGACACTCAAGACACCCAGTCAGTTGACCGTTTAGGCCAGGAGAGCCGCTGAGGTCTAGAAGACGTAAGAGGTAGTCAAGGAGGACTATCCAGATAACACTCAACCGCAACCTAATAATGGAAAAATTTATTAAGAATCTGACAGATAAAACAACTAGAACAACTAATAGAATGCTAAGGATAAAAAACAAAGAGGAAATTGTTATTAATGATACTGAAAACCAAATTCAAAATTGGAACATACCTAAGGTTCCAATATCAGATGTTTATAGAAAAGGCACATTCGATCTAAATATCGGATATGCTATTAAAACAGTAGAAGAAACTTTATCTGTTACAAATAATCAAGAAGACTTTCAATTACTATCTCAAAAGATATTACAAGTCCATAAAATAAAAAACTATAAATATTTACATATAGGATTAATTCAAATACCTGTAAAACCCTTGACTCGTTTAGGACTAAATAATTCTATCCTAGTCTGCTTACGCGATACTAGGCATAATAGATTTTCTGATTCACTGTTAGGTATGGTTGAATCTAGTTTATGTAGTGGACCAATATATTTCAACTGTTTTCCAAATTATTTTGTATCTCTTACCGATCAAAATATTTTAAATGTTTTATCTTTAAATCTCAAAACTCAAGGATTTAATATGATGACGGGTTCTCAAAATATAACCATTGTTTATCGAATTTATTACAAAGTAATGACTACATTATGTCCAAATGTACTCCAAATAGCTACGAGAGGACAAACAATATTTTTTCAAACGAATATAGAAAAATCAAACACAATTACACCAAAAAAAATATCATGGTCAGATATTGTTCTACCCCAAACATGGCCTATCCATAATGAAAACCAACCATCACAAATATCCACTCAAAATATTCCAGACAAAATTATTGAATATACAGACGGAAATATTGAAAT
This sequence comes from Amborella trichopoda, assembly GCF_000471905.2. The sequence continues at coordinate 1,473,112 of NW_006496667.1, read as the reverse complement.
ACAGTTCACCACAAATAATAGAATTATAGATAATGCATCCATCTCAGATACTTCAAGTACTCATTCTTTCCGAGAGTCCGAACCTCCAAGAAAATCTATTACTACTTATAATAGAATTCCTCCTATCATAAATATTCCATCAACACCAGTAAAACCACAAATCGATAGACTCTTACGTACGTCTGATAATATCATTATTCCCCATTACAAAGAAGCTCAAGAAGAACCTGCTGAAGCAGAGTTCATTCAAGTATTACAACTTGAAGAAACATTTGATAAAGAATACATCATAAAAGATTTTTTATCTCCAGAAAATAAAAACATCAGAGAATGGTATGTAGCAGAATTTGAACCTAGATTAGTGGAATTATTTCACATAAGATTTAATAAATGGAGAAAAAAGGGAATAAAGGAACAAGTATTTTCGATTGGCTAAAAGACATTTTAAACCAAAAAGGTATTCCTATTCCTAATTTTGAAATAAATACACTAGAAACTCAATATACAGTATTTAATACTACTGAAGGAAATACAATTAAAGCCATACATCCTCCTAAACAAAGCTTGAAAATACAAGGAGTTGCTACTATGGTATCAGCTACTAAAACCTCTGCTACTCCAGAACAAAATATAGGCTCCTCATCCTCATCCTCAAACCAAATGGTTGTGTATGAAACAGTAGCTACACCATATAAACTCAATAATGCAAATATAGCTCATATAGAATTACTTCCACATATAATTGAACAAAATAATTATACAAATCTCTGCCTCCATACACTTGGACAACAAACTAATAGAATAGAAAACTTATTACATCCACCTATTTATAAGGAGAAAAAGCAATTATTTTTTAAACCTCCTTCTGACTTGAATAAAGAAAAATACCATATAGGTGATGATAATAAAACACTCATGGATCAATTAATTTCGAAATTATCCAAATTAGAAATCAAAGAACCTAAACAAACCATTGTTATACCAGACAATGATAAAGGAAAAGCAAAAATTCCAGAACATGATAATATGACTCTGCAAGAAGAACTATTTCAATCCAATGAAAATATGGAACCACCAATTGCTAACACAATAAAAAATATACAAAAAGCATTTTTTGAAATCCATATTACTCCAGATACTATAAATCGAATCAACTACAGTAAAAATTGGCAACCAATAAATGCCAGACCATATTATAAGAGACCAACCCCAGTTGATATCCAATTAGAAGAAGACCTTATAAGTCATACTTCTACATATACTGGTCGAACTATCATAGACTGGAATATTGATGGAATTTCCGATCATCGAATATTAGATACAATGAAACATATGACCATGTATGCTTCGGCATGTAAAATGGCTGGTAGCCATGATCAAGAAATATCAAAAGTCATAGTCTCAGGATTTACTGAATGGCTAAGAGGATGGTGGGATTCCTATCTCAATGAACAAACAAAACAACAGATATTAACTAATACTCGACAATGGACAGCAAAAAATGAACACAACCAGGATATGGTATATTCTGAAAGTGATGCTGTCAGTTCCTTAATCTATACAATTACCCTTCATTTTATAGGAAATACTTCAATACTTGCAGCACGAACTGCTGATCTTTTATCTAATTTACGATGTCCTACACTATCACACTACAAATGGTATAAAGACGTCTTTTTCTCTAGATTACTCATACGCGAAGATAATCATCTTGACCATTGGAAAGAAAAATTCGTAGCAGGATTACCATATCTATTTGCTGAAAAGGTTAAAGAACGTCTAAAAAATAAAAATAGTGGTGTAATCAATTACTCTGAATATAGTTTAGGAGAATTATCTTTAGAAATCTGTGTTGAAGGTTTAGCCCTATGTACGGATCTGAAACTCAAAAAGCAACTTGATAAACAAAACTTAAGTGGTAAAAAAGAGTTAGGAGATTTTTGCCAACAATTTGGCTATCATATGGATCAAACTCATATAGATAAAACTAAACCACATAAAATACATAAAATATATAAAAAGAAAAAACATCGTAATAAACTTAAAAAAACACAAAAGTCTTTTCCAACCAAACAGAAAAAATATAGAAAATTTACGAAACGTTTTGCTTCCAAATCATCCCAATAGATTAAAAAGAAATTACCTGTTTGTTATAAATGTGGCAAAGTCGGCCATTATAAAAGCCAATGCAAAGTCAAACAAAAACTAGACTCTCTTACATTAGATGAGTCTATCAGAAATAAAATTTATAATATTATTCAAATATATGATTCGTCTGATAGTTCCGATAGAGACACTACTTCCTCAAGTAGTGATACTTCTTTCATAGGAACAATATATAATGATGATTTTTATTGGTCAGATATTAGTTCTAGTACAGAAATCGAAATATGTCAATGTCCTATTACAACTTCTGATATTCATACATTAACCAAAGAAGATAATCTTATTTTAGATTTAATAGAAAAAATATCTGATTCTAACAAAAAAAGAGAAATAATTACTCAGTTTATCAATTTAACTAAAACAAAATCAAAACATATGCCATTAGTAATGATTTACCAAACGCCTTTTGGCATAGAAAACAACATATTGTTGGACTACCATATGAATCAAATTTCAGTGAAACAAAATTACCGACAAAAGCTAGACCTATCCAAATGAATACAGAATTATTCCAAACGTGTCATCATGAAATAAAAGATTTACTCCATAAGAAACTCATACGTCCTAGTTCATCTCTCTAGAGCTGCTCTACTTTCTATGTCAATAAAAATGCTGAGCAAGAACGAGGAGTTCCACGATTAGTCATTAATTATAAACCCCTCAATAAAGTCTTACAATGGATTAGATATCCCATTCCAAATAAAAAAGATTTACTCGATAGACTCCTACATGCTGTAATCTTCTCCAAATTCGATTTAAAATCTGGTTTTTGGCAAATACAGATAAAAGAAGAAGATAAATATAAAACAACATTTAATGTCCCTTTTGGACAATATGAATGGAATGTTATACCTTTTGGTCTTAAAAATGCTCCATCTGAATTCCAAAAAATAATGAATGATATCTTTAATCCCTTTTATAAATTCATGATCGTTTATGTGGATGACGTCCTCGTATTTTTAGAATCTCTTGAACAACATTTTAAACATCTTCATACTTTCATCCATACAGTTAAAAATACTGGATTAGTAGTTTCTGCGAAAAAGCTAAATCTTTTTCTAACAAAAATTAGATTTTTAGGACATAATATAAATCAAGGGACCATTATCCCAATTGATAGATCTATTCTCTTTGCTGATAAATTTCCTGACAAAATTTTAGACAAAACTGAATTACAAAGATTTTTAGGATGTCTAAATTCTATAAGTGATTTTTACCAAAATCTAGATCTTACTGCTAAACCTTTATATGACCGATTAAAGAAGAATCCTCCACCTTGGACTGATGTTCATACTTTGGCTGTACAACGACTTAAACTTAAGGCCAAAGAACTTCCATGTTTAACTTTATCTGATCCAACAGCTTCCAAAATCATTGAATGCGACGCTTCTGAATTAGGACTAGGTGGTATATTAAAACAATCTATTAATTCTAAAGAACAATTAATACGATTTACTTCAAAAGCCTGGAATCCAACCCAAAAAAATTATTCTACTGTCAAAAAGGAATTACTTGCCATTATTCACTGTGTTTGTAAATTCCAGACTGATATTTTAAATCAACACTTTCTTATACACACCGATTGTAAAGCCGCTAAAGACATTCTGCAAAAAGATGTTCAAAACCTTGTCTCCAAACAAATATTCACCCGATGGCAGGCTATTTTATCTTCTTTTGATTTCTCTATTGAGCATCTTCAGGGTTCTACTAATTCTTTACTTGACTTTTTAACCCGTGAATTTTTGCAGGGGGGACCGCACATACCCATCTCACCCTAAAGACGATACAATTTCATCCCATGGCTTTCCATCCTACGGTTGGCAACTCTTTATTACCAATAAGAATAACAATATGAATAATCCTCATTCTACCAAAGGAAAAACTCCTATGGACTTAGTACCAAGCAACAGATTTGGGCCTCCTATGCCCATCCACTCCTCTTTGAATCTGACACCTATGTCACCTCTCAGATCCTCAAATGTACCTGAATACTTGATTCAAACTCCTCCTCAAAGTCCAATACAAACTCCAAGTCCGGCGTTTTCCCCGGCAACATACCCAAATAAACAAACTTTTACCTCTGCCAAATCAGTCTATATAGACACAGCCTTCTTATCAGATATACCTATTTCTGATACCCATGCACAACTTGACCATAATAAAATAGCTCCCCTTTATCTTGTAAACCACTTAAATCCATCATACGGAGTCAAAACCCGTGAATGGTATGAAGCTATTCTTATGGAAACTGGTTCAGTTTCAATTGTCCATTTTTATCAAGGTACAACCAAAGTATATGCTTACTCCAAACTTCAAATTAGAAAATTACTTTCTTATGATGATTGGGGATGCAATCCCTTTACAGGGAAAAAATTATGGAATCCAAAATTCCAATATAAATATTATAAATATGCTGAGTACATTGACGTATGGCACAAAGTGTTCTCCTACCAAAATCCAAATAATACTCATTCCTGGTATTTGCAATTCAAACTCCCTATTCTTGAAAGATTCCCAAGTTGGTTCCGCCATTGGTTCTTATTATGGGGATCACAGACCCAAATTTTACCCGATGCTTTCCAAGCCTTACAGACAAAATTTGCACAATATAATACTTGTACTGACCTAAATGATTTCCATATCTACTTCATGGCTATCTACCAATTACCCTTGATCCTAAAATGGGATTACTCTATTTCTGAAAATAATACTAATAATTAGGAGTATATTCCAAAACTTGGCAAAACCCTTAAAATCAAATGGTGGGATATTTTCAGTACTAATCCTGCCTCCTTACCCCTTAAACGAATACCTCCTCAAACCGATGTCTTTAACCCACCAGCACATAATACAATCAGTTTACCCACATTTTCGGCGTATCTGAAGAAAATGAAACAAGCACATCCTAATGCTACCTTAGAAGAACTAGAGCAAAATCTCTTTCATATATTTGCTCCCGATACTACTGCACCAACAACATCAGAAGAAACTGTCCAATCAGGCAATCCCTTATTTAACGACTTCAGCCAAAGACCCGATGCTTAACCCGGCCCGACAGTCTGGCCCGATATGATTCAATATGATCTCCAGACAGATATCTCTACAGTTCGATGATATGACCTTACCATCATAAAAGCAGATGCCTCTACAGTTCGATGATATGACCTCACCATCATAAAAGAAGATGCCCCTACAGTTCGACAAGACCTCACCAGCATAAAGCAAATTCTTCGATAAAAAGATTCCCTTCTTTATAAGTGACAAGACACCCCCAATAGTAAAGATGCCATTTGTTCCTATGCAGATTGATGTGACTAATTTCGGGTCAAATCACAGAATTACGTGTCTTCTTCTCCTTCTTCATTGCTAGCACGTATCGTTCCCACGAACGCACCAAAGATTCTCCATCGCATCCATCGTTGTCACCGACATCCTACTATCTCCTGCACCTGCCACGTATCCCTCTCCAGTGGACACCTTATCCTTTTCATCATAGCTGGAATTCCTTCGTCTTTACGCAATCCCCTCGTAGCCACAAGAATTCCTTCGTCGCTACGTTATCCTCTCTCAGCCACATGTACTCTTTCGACGTTCATCTATAAATAGCCACCTGCTCAGTTGAAGAAGGGAGACTGCATCAAGGACGCAACGCAGCAGCAGCAAACGTTCTCATAATCTCTCTCATATTCTCTTCTCTCTTCATCTTCTCTCTTCTCTCTTCTTCACTCTTTCTGTAGACAGTAGGTTAGTCATCTACATTCAGTCATTTGTACATCACAAAAGTCGGTAACTTCCATATGACTTCTTTATTTCATGATGACACGTTTGTAATAATTCTGTGTTCATTTGGATAGGTCTAGCTTTTGTTGGTATTTTTGTTTCACTGAAATTTGATTTATATGGTAGTCCAACAATATGTTGTTTTCTATGCCAAAAGGTGTTTGGTAAATCATTACATATTTCGCTTTCAATAAAACTTTTGAGTTTGATTTCAAGTTGTAATGATCTTATAAAATTTTCTTTTTGTTTGACCGTATTGATTTCTTTAATTTTGGGTTTATCAAGAAATTCAAATTTTGTAGGGGTACCATGAGTATTTATTTCAATACCTGTATGGGAAATAGTAACTGGATATAATAGAGTGAGGAAAGGTACGCCAAGGATTACAGCTTGGCTGAGTCCTTTGACCATAATAAATGGAGTAGGAAAACAATATCCTTCAGTACAAATTTTGGCATTAGATAATTTGTATTTTATGAATAGTCTACTGCCATTTGCAATATTAAGGATTTGAGTAGTTTTATCAAAGTATTTTGTAGGGACTAATCCTTCATTGAGGCAATTCAGATCAGCACCTGAATCTACCAAGGCTAGAGATCGGAATTCATACTCATCATTTATGACAATGGTTATTAGCACAAACCATTTTTGTGTGATTACTCGTTTTAAAACATTTACTGATTGTCTGGTGGATGATTCGCATTTAGTTAGATAATCATTGGGATGATATGATTTGAGTAAATGGTTAAATTCTATGACATCTGTATCAGTATCTATTTCGGAGGTATTGTCATGGAGTTCAAGAATTTGAATTCTATTTTTTAATTGGGATAATTCTACCTTAACTATATTGACTTCGGCTTTGAGTTCAGCAATAGTAGGTTCTTTTTGGGTGGCTTCATGCTGACTGATACGTTTCATGATATCAGAAAAATTATAATTATCAAGAGGTTTAACTAATGGCATATGTTTTGAATTTGTTTTAGTTAAGTTGATAAATTGAGTAATTATTTCTCTTTTTTCGTTAGGATCAGATATTTTTTCTATTAAATCTAAAATAAGATTATCTTCTTTGGTTAATGTATGAATATCAGAAGTTGTAATAGGACATTGACATATTTCGTTTTCTAATATCTGACCAATAAAAATCACCATTATATATTGTTCCTATGAAAGAAGTATCACTACTTGAGGAAGTAGTGTCTGTATCGGAACTATCAGACGAATCATATATTTGAATAATATTATAAATTTTATTTCTGATAGACTCATCTAATGTCAGAGAGTATAGTTTTTGTTTGACTTTGCATTGGCTTTTATAATGGCCGACTTTGCCACATTTATAACAAACAGGTAATTTCTTTTTATTCTGTTGGGATGATTTGGAAGCAAAACGTTTCGTAAATTTTCTATATTTTTTCTGTTTGGTTGGAAAAGACTTTTGTGTTTTTTCAGGTTTTATATATA
>NW_006496667.1:1367129-1417384 GCF_000471905.2 Amborella trichopoda | reverse complement strand
GTTTTTCTATATATATTAAATTGGCAATTATGCTAGAACGTCTTTACGAATGGCTACCATTCTAAATTTGAGCCCAAAATATTTGATTGGTTATTTTAGAAATGTTATTGAAAGTGACTGCTATTAATGGTTTCAGTGAAATTCATATTAATGATTTCAGAGATATATTGAGTACATGATATTGCTGCTTTCGAATGTTTAAAGAGATTTAGAAATAATTTAAGTATGCAAGTGGACTCATCCGGTTCGCCGGTGAGGTATAAGTGGACCTATCTGGGACGCTGGTAGGGATTAAGTGGACTCATCCGGTACGCCGGTGAGGTATAAGTGGACCTGCAGGGATTAAGTGGACCTATCTGGGACGTCGATAGGGATTAAGTGGACCCATCAGGACGCTGATGGGGTATATAGGTGACCTACTTGGGACGTCAGTAGGGTATTTTGTGAAATTCTTTGAATTATGCATTGCCGTTAAAAGTGTTATAAGCATTTCAATTACTCGGATTATACTTCATTATCAATTTATTGAAAGTGAAACTGTTGATGCATTTCTGTTAATAGATCTCATTTTGAAAAATATTGATATCTTTCAATTATGATTATTTTTAGGATTATGATGATCACTTACTGAGTAGCCGAACTCATCAAACTATGGTAAACATTTTTTCAGGATAACTACGGATTCATTTTGAGTGCTAGTCAAGATCAACCTTGGAAGATACTGTTGTTGTGCTAACTTTCTTTATTTACTTTGTAAGACCTCGCCACTGTAAATTTGTCCTATCAATAGATGTATATATGTTTTGTCTGTCACATCTCAGGAATAACAGTACTGTAAATTCTTGGGGTGTGACACGATCTGACTAGGGACGAGTGAGATATGGCTCTCGAAAGTCACTGCCTAAAACAGGGAAAACAATCAGCATAATGGTAATTTGTTGTAGGGAGGGCGGACGGGAATAGTTGTTTGACCCCATTTTTTAGCACCTTGCATCCCAGATGTAGAATAAGGAAGAAGTCGGTTAATAAAGCCCTGATATACAGTGTAATTTTTTAAAGTCTCAAAATTGCCCTAGAATAGGTAAAAATGTTCCTAAGTACTTCAAAAGGCCACCTGCCAAGTTTTGTCATAATCCGACATGTCTAAGGCAGTGTAGACAAAGAAACAATTTTGAAAAAATCAACCTCTAACATACCTCATAACTAGAAATCTATTTTTGGACCGTCAAATTGATGTGGAATCACTGCCATTGGATCCGGCACGGTCGAAAACCCATAAGGGTCAAGTTTGGATTAATCGGGCGCTCCAAGACAAATTTATGGGTAAAATACTGAAATGGGGTAGGCCACACACCATTCTCATGCGCCCTCCCTCAACCAAATCACTATTAATGGTGACTGTTTTTATAGTTTTTGGTAGTGACTTTCAGGAGCAATATCTCCCTCGTTCTGAGTCAGATCTTGCTCAAATTTTTTTAGTATGTTTGTCTCGCCAAGACGAGCGTTTCGATATGTGGTTCACCCCGTGATGATGCCCGAGCAGGGGGAAAAGCTAGAGAGAAGTTGGTGGTTCGTGGTAAAAGGTGCTGGAAATTCAGCAGTGACACGTCTCGCTCAAGCGGCCATATCACGACGCCTGCAAAACAAATAGACATGAGACCAGCTCCATCATGTGCATAAGGTATTGGGCTTTGTCTAGTCTGAACCTCGTATGTGGAGAACTGTTGGATTTCACATGTGAAGTCGATAAATTTGCAGCAGATTCTGCTCAACGGATTTTAGATTCTAGCCAAAACTCAAGGATTGCAAAATCTATGTCTGGGCACGAAATCGAGCTGCGGTTGTTGCAACGCGATCATGACGACATGCTCGGTGTAATTTAGTAAAAAAACCGAAGAAAACATCAAGAAATAAACACACTATCGATCATAAGTTTTCAAGATTCATCCAAATTTTTAGTTGTGTGATTGTGGCCTAAAAACAGGATCCGTAGTTTGAAGTTGGAACGTCATATCGACCCCGACAAGAATTCAATAAATCTTTCAGCCAAATGGACGCCGAACGACCCTGAATCAGTCATGGAAGATCATGCACATTCTAGAGCAGGAGCAGGAACTGTTTTGGAGTTTCATGTACTGTTAGGCTGGGGCAAAATCATCATTTTGCTCCTATTTTTAGATTTTCCTTTAATTAAAAAAAGTTTTATTTTTGGCATTTAGGGTAAATTTTGATTAATCCACCAATGTTTTGGCAAAAGTTTATATATATCACGTTATATCATTATACAGGGGGGACCACTTGGCTTAATAAAATTTCGATTTTTCTTCATTGTTGGGCCACTTTTTGAGAGAGAGAGGAAGGAGAGAGAAATTTTTAGAGTTAGAGCCTCTGAGCATAATGTAAATCTCTTTCTCTCTCTTCTCTTTCTCTCTTTTTCTTTCTTCTCTTTCTTTCTCTTCCTCTCTCCTCTCCCTTTCTTTCTCTTTCGCTCTTCTCCTTCACATCGTCGTCCGTGTTTCACTCTTTCTCCTTCTCTTCTTCTTGCTTTCCTTCCCTTGTGGTCTCGTATGACCACGACCCTCCTCTTCCCTCTTTCGTGCAGTCCCTCACGACGACATTTTTCTCCTTTCCCTCCTTATGGTCCTGCATGGCCACAATTTCTCTCTTTTCTTAGTCTTTTATCTCCTGCATATCCTCCAGCTCCCTGTGTACCGTCGGGTCCACTTCCTCTTTCTTCTCTGGTAGTCCCTCAAATCCACCTCCCTTCCCCTTCTTTTGTTGTGTACCCTCATATCACCCCCCATTGTGTCCTCGCATTCTCTTTTTCCCTCTCATGCTCTATGGTCCCACGTGACCACCATTTCCCAAAACTTTCCTTCCCATCGTCGTCTGTGCAATCAACCACACCACCAGGTCAATCTGAGGGCATCCAAACAACTTGGCGACTCCACTGGGGACACGCTACCCAATCGTTGGATCGTTCTTGTTTGACCTTTCTTTCTTTTTATTCTTGCTCACTAGACACACACCTGTCTTTGGGGTTACTTAACCCCTTCATCCGAGTCGGGGGTTTCATAATCCCCACACTCGTGAGTCTTCATCAGGAACAGGTTCTATGAACCTTGTTCCTGACCTTTCTCCTGAGGATCAACCTTGTGTCGCTCTCCAAGGTAATCACCTGCAAAGAGGTGAGGATGGACTTAAAAGTCCCTCTCTCCCTAACTTCCTTGCAATGGTGGACCCTCTGCCAATGTAACCTGTATTAATGTCACACATGCCACCACACGCAGTACACACCCTGCTACCGACAACTCACTTGCTAGTCCCACTGCTCAAGGCAGCTTGAAGGCCGCCCTTCCCTCTCTCATGATTGGTTGTCCATCTGTCGTTGCTCCTGCGGGTCGCCGCGAGGCTACCCCCATTCTTTATACCTCCGAGCCCCTGTAACAGGATGCTCGACACTTGGAGGAGGCAGCGCTGAAGCCACCACAGCACACACACTTACCAAGGCTAGTGGACCATCCATTCTAGCTACCACTCGAGGCAACCCTCAGGTTATTTGGGGGCATTGTCAGGATTCGTGTCTTCATGAACCGAGTCCTGCAGCTCTTTTTTCATGCACATCGCACCACTCGAGGCAACCCTCAGGTTACCTCAGGACACTATCAGGGTTTGGGTCTTCTTAAACCTAGCCCTGCACACCCCTTACATATGCACTGCATCGCTCGGGGCAGTCTTGTTGCTGCGTCTGCCCGAGCACATGAAGGGGACCCTCCTTGTACCCCCTCCCAACACATGTTTGTTCACTCTATGAGGGATAGTCACACGACCATTCCATCATACACACAGGCTCACGGCATCGGGCCTCTTAAGGCTGGACACAGTACTCGAGCCTGGGTCTAGGTCACCCAAAGTTCTTCTGCAAGGGGTGCACACACGCTGATCTCTCCACCCTCCCTAAGCACACCTTTGCATACACACGGATTTAGCACTCCACCCAGTCCTAAGGGCAATCATGTGAATGGGTTGGAAGAATAAGTCGCCTTTGCTCGATGACAATTCTACCTGGCCATGATGAAGGGGAATTATGGTCGGGCCCAAAAACGGGGTAGGGGGACCAAGATATTGAAAGCCCATCTTAGGGGCAAAGGAAAGAAAGTGATTGAAGACTTCCCTTCCAATCAGAAAAACCCATTCTCCCCTCTCATTCCCCTTGATGCGGATGATGCTGGAAAAGCATGGCGTGAGGTAAACACCAGATAGATTGAACGAGGCATGATGAAGCATGCTATCTATTAAGATACAAGCTTGACTCTGGGCAATGGCGAGTCTCCAGATGGGGCAAAGAGCCACTCTGACCCCAGTGACCCCATCAATCCTTAGCCAATTCAGCCAGCATTTGATCAAACTGCTGAGCTCCTTTCAAGTTGGGGCACCGAGAGCAAAGGCATCTTTGAGCAGACTGAACTCGGGACAACTCATGTCCCTGAACCGGTTTGCCCTATACTCCTATTAAGTTGAGAAGTGCTGCTGCGGGGTAGTCCCGATGTCACAAATGAGACAGAAGTAGAACCCACCGAGGGCATTGCTCGTGATCCCTTGGTGGTGGAAAGTTTGAACTATGAAAGGACTGATCTTCTTTTCATGATGTAAGAGAATGATCCACTAGCTACTCCCAAGGTCAACCTCGACATCCCAGCTTCCCAAGATGAAACTGAAAAGAGAACCGATATTATTAAGCTACTTCAAAGAGCTAAAAAGCTCACTGTTAAGATCGATCTCAAAAAAAAGAATGGGACTTTTTTGTCGTTCACCCTTTCCTGGCCTTCATCGGGATTCATCCTAGAATCTCAGATAAGTGATGGACTCCCGCCCCCTCTGGGTGGTTTTAAGGATGTCGCCTCCCTTAGTCTCTCCCAACTAGATATTCTTACCGTTGATGAGAGTTTGTTACTCTCATTTGAGGAAAGCCTCACCCCAGTACTGGATGGGATGAGCAGCACTCCCCCTATTGGCAGCCCCACTGAAATAACTCCTCCATGCCTTGAAGGCACCATGATTCCTCGCAAAGCCAGCTGCATGCTACCCCCATGTCATGCGTGCCGCATGTGTGCTCTCGACAAAGATAGTACGACCTCGTCCTATGAGGGTTTTCACATTCTTGTTTGGTGATGAAGAGCTCAATTCTGATGGGGCGACATCCCTCATCGTCATGCATCCAATGACTCCTACCTCTGATGAGATCTCGTCACTCTCATTCGAGGAAAATCATTTCCAGAAAGAGAATGAGATGGGCAACATTCCTTTCGCTGACCACCCCCATGAAATCACGCCTCCAGCTCCTAAAAACGCCATGATTCTTTGCGGGGCTGACTGCGTACGGCCTCCATGTCTTGAAGACGTCATGACTCCTTATGAGGCTGATCATGTGTTCACCCCGTGTCTCAAAAACTTCTCCCCCAATGATGATCAAATGACCTCACCGTCTTGTGAGAGTTTCATATTCTCATTAGATGATGAGGATACCTAAGCCTCAGAAGATGAAGAGAACATGAAGAAAGGCTCAATGGCCTTCATTAAAAATGTTTGTCAAAGTAGCTACAGTTGAGCCTATGGTTGAGAACTCCATTAAGCAAGAGGCATGTGGGGAGCAAACTTTATTAGAGTGTACTGCCCCGAATGAAAAAGAAGCTTTCGAAGCAATCGACCCCAAAGCCTCCATTATCCCTTTGCTTCCCAATGGTGAGCAACCCAATCCTCCAATAGAAGAAGAGCCCTCAAGCATGGTGATCAATGAAGTACCAGAATTTTATGAAGACGAGATTGTGCAGCCTAAGGCCATATTGAGGCAGTTACAAGCTGAGATGAGATCAAAAGATGAAACGATAGAAACTTTACACCAAGAGGTATTGGTGTCTCATAAGCCTAAGCGTTCAGCCTCGGGGCACCAAACCCTCTTTACTGTCGCTCAAGCACTGTATCCGGTCAGCGAACAACACCATCAGAAGAAAGGGTACTACCACCCTCACCTCCTTCATTGCCGCTCTCCTCCCCATCAGCTCAGGTTGGGAACGAAGAATTAGTGAAAGGCATGGTAGCGAAAGCATTGAAAAAGTATGATATCCCAGTGATGGAAGAGCCGAATCGCTATCAAAAGCCTTACACAGTGTATGTTGACCAAATTCCATTTCCGCCAGGCTATCAAAGACCTGACTTCCCCAAGTTTGACTGTACTAGCTCATCGCAACAACACATAGCCCATTTCATTGTAGCCTATGGCAGTACAGCGAACAATGAGTGTCTATTTCTTCGGCAATTTGTGGTAACCATAACAGGACCAGCATTCAATTGATACTCTCAGTTACCACTAGGATCAATCTCATCATGGGCATAAATGGAGGAAGAGTTCCTTAAGCGCTTCTGTGACATAGAAAGGAAACTCCAACTCTTAGAACTTTTTGAGGTGAAACAAAAGCCACACGAGCCAGCGATCGAGTACATCGAACGGTGGTGCAATCTGGCCATCAATCTGGCCACACTAATAGGTGAACCTCAAGAGATAGAGTACTGCATAGATGGGATGCCCCAAGAATTGGATCGCTATGTCACTTCATCATGGCCAACTACATTCACCAAGATGGTCAACAAAGCAGTTTAAATTGAAGGTTTTCTCAAGAACCATGAAAGTATATCTAGACCCTTCGCATCAATCAAAGATGATGATCAATTATCAGCTGCCATAACAAATACCATGCACTCCTCAAGCCAAGGACGGAACGAGGATTACTCCTTTGACAAGTTATGATCCCCAAGCTGCTTGAGACTCTCCTATTAGAGGGGATGATCGAGCTACCCGTGTCGAAAAGATTGAGGGAACTTGGAAGGGAAAGTAAGCCTAATTACTGCCAATAACATAGGAGACTTGGTCATAGCACTGAGGAGTGTCGTGCCGGTAAGGACATCATCCAGAATTTCACACACATGGGAAAATTGAACTTAGGGCCCAATTCTACACGTGATCTAGTGCCACACACGGTCCAAGCTCTATGATCCTAAACTGTAGCACATGTCCTAGTGGCACGCCGTTAAATTACACAACATGCAATCTTGGAGGCAAGACCTTAAACATGCCCTCAAGTCTTGGAGGATGACCTTAAAACACGTCAAATTGATGGTCATGGTGGCGTGACCTTAACATGCTTCTGTAAAAAAAAAAAAGAAATAAGAAGAAGACGGGCATGATAAAAACACGCAAGGGCGTCATGGGTAAAAATGTCAAAAAAAATGACGGACTTGGTGTGTACTCCTAAAGACCACCATGGGAAAAATATGTCAAAAAGATGGCGTGACCTTAAACATGCTTCTACAAAAAAAATAAAAATAAATAAGAAGAAGACGGGCATGATAAAAACCCGCAAGGGCGTCATGGGTAAAAATGTCAAAAAACAATGACGGACTTGGTGTGCACTCCTAAAGGCCACCATGGGAAAAATATTTCAAAAAGAAAAAAAAAGGAAAAAGACAGTCATAATGAAAACTCGCATGGGCACTATAGGCAGGACTGTTAAAATAAAGGGGTTGTGGTGAAAACCCTTCCGGGCACTCACTCTCAATTGATGGGCGTGTTGATCCTCTCATACAGGTCATTACAAGTAAAAATGTCAAATGTCCCTGTAGCAAGATGTTTAAACTGCACGATATATAGTCCATTCACATGACTATAAACTGCTTCATGTTCCTACATGTCTCCATTGGGTTACCGCAAGACACCCTCCTTTACATCCCTTACTACATCCTTCTTCATATGCCCTCGGTGAAAGGACACCATACCTCCAAGGTGTCCTCCCTAATCAAGGTGCAAAGTGTTCATTTCAAAGCATGCGCACACCTCTACAACGCCATATCTCAAAGTGTCATACCACAGTTTTGACTATGAGGCTACAAAGCAGAGCATGCAACTGTCTCACTGATAAAGAGGCATACTGTAGTTCTAACTATAAGATTCCAAAGCATGCAACCACGTCTACCAAAGCTATATCCGAAGGAGGTGCACCACAATCTCGACTGTGAGGATTTGAAGCAAAAGCATGTAATCGCCTCATCGATAAAGAGGCATACCATAGCTCTTATTGTGAGATTTCGAAGCATGCGACCGCCTCTACCAACGCTATATCTCAAAGAGGCATACCATAGTTCCGACTGTGAGGCTTCACAGTAGAGCATGCAACTATCTTATCGATAAAGAAGCGTACCGCAGTTCTAACTGTGAGATTCAAAAGCATGCGACTGCCTCTAGAATTCTATATCCCAAAGAGGCGTACCGCGGTTTCGATTGTGTGACTTCATACCATTTGGTTTGATAGGACCTTTCACCATCGAGCTCCCATTTCCCCAACTAAATACACCATTTGTGGCTTTTCTAAGCCTCCATCATGCACCTTAAGTGCCCATGACCCCACTTCTTGTCATGCGTGCCCCTACCTCTACAACGGTCTAAAGTGGGTGAAGACCTTAAACTTTCCCTCAACATGTCCAACAAGGGTGAGGACTTTTAAAAGCACCCCTTGGCAGTTTGTTCAGGGCACACGACCTTAAAAGACCTTTCCCATGAGGTCGGGTTGATCGGGGTAGTTGCTCCTTAGCTCGAGCTCAAGGTCCTTCGTAGGCCGCCACTCGCACGTATCTCTCATGTGCACATCCCCTCAGCTGTCGAGCGGGCTCCCTCTTCATCGCTGCATATGCACCACCTCACGCATGCCTCACCATTGTGCATGCTACCAATGAGCGTGTCACTGCCGAGCATGTCATCAGTGAACAAGCTATCGTCGTGCGTGCTTCATCTCCAAGCACGTCATCACTGAACAAGCTATCGCCGTGGGTGCTTCATCTCCGAGCATGCTACCACTATGCATGCTTCATCATCGAGTATGTTATTGATGTGCGCATTCTTAAGACATTCACTCCTACTACCAAAATGTCATTGTTGTGCACGTCACATCATTACCCCAGTAGGAGGTACACCTGTGCTGCATCCCATCATCCCCAGTGGAGTTGGGTGTATGCCAAGAAAAAAGGGGTCATGCTTACCTCTACAATCCTCAGTGGGTTTGTTTTGCACCAAATCATTATCTTATCCCAAAGGAGTCGGGTTACCTTCCATAGGCCTATCCACAATGGAGTTTCACTCAACCTCTATTCCCTAGTGTAACCTGCTCCCGTTTTCCATCCTCATCAAGCCACCATCTCCATCTGAGCCCTCTGCTTTTGTATTACCTTAACCATTTCATCCCCAGGGAGATGGATTTCCATCCACAAACCTATTCCCCATGGAGTTTCAACTACATGGTGACCAACGCAATGGCCTAGGTGCACGACCTTAAACTGCATGGTTCAAACTATATGACCTTAAACTGTCGCGGAGGTCTAGTTGCATGACCTTAAACTGCATGGTCCTAGCTGCATGACTCTAAACTGCGCAGCCACAATCCAAAGTATACGACCTTAAACTGTAGCGGAGGTCAGTTGTATGACCTTAAACTGCAAGGTCTAGGCTGCGTGACTCTAAACTACATGGTCCAGCCATGGGCTAAGCTATATGAGCTTAAACCATAGTGCACGTCCTGGCCGCATGACGTTAAACTGCTTTGCATAGGTCCAAGAGGCATGACTATAAACATGCCCCCACACACGTGCACATGCCCTTTACGAGCATCTTCACGCACGTCTTCCCTAATCTACCCGATCGTATGGGCACCATCTTCATAAAACCCCCATTATATCCATCTTTCTGCATTATCATCATATATCACTCCCCAGTGAGTTTCACTCGCGCTCACAAATTAGTGAGCCATCCCACCATCCATACTCACCGTCAGTTAGTGGGTCCCCACTTTTCACCTTCCATCAATACATCATTCGTCTTTCATAGGCAGCCTCATGCTATCTCCCCAAAGTGAGTCAAACCACTACCATACTCAGTTCGTGGCGCCCACAGACTGCCATCCATCTCCACCATGGTCCAGCTATATGACCTTAAAACTATAGTGCATGTCCTGGGCGCATAACATTAAAAGGCTTCACATAGGTCCAAAAGGCATGACCCTAAACATGCCTTCACCAAAAAAAAAAAGAGAAAAAAGAGAATAACGGGCATGGTGTACACTTGGTCAAGGGAACGCCATGAGTAAAAATGACAGACAGGCATGGTCATGAAACCATGAGTAAGAGAGTTCTGTGAAAATAAAAACCAGAGCATGGTGAAACCTGAAAGGGCATCGTGAGTAAAAATAGATGAAAAGGGTGGACACGACCGAAAAGTCATGGGTAAAAGAGCCCCAAATAAAAGGAGGTTGATGAAAATCGTCTCTGCAGTGCCACTTCTCAAGTCTTAGTGAAAACCCGCCCGCAAAGGGCGCTTAAATCAATAAGCAGGTTGATCCAGCATTCGCCTCTATAGGTGGCTTCAGCTGGCATTGAAAAGAAAAATACCTGGTATCGGAATGCCTTGATACATAAACCGAAAAGGATGAGCATCAAGGAAATATTTCGATAGCCTGAGTCCATTCACAGAAGGACTCGAATGATAGAAGACTCACTAAGAAGGCCAGACAAGTCTCATGAAGAAGAGAACCACTCCCAAGAGGTCACTAATGCACACCAAGATGTTAAAGAAGCCCTAAGAAAGCTAAGTCAGTTAGACCTTGGACCTGTTATGCAACAACAAGGATTGAGCACTCAGGGGTCGACTAGAACGAAGAAGAGTGGTATTCTTCTTATCAAAACTGCTCTGCAGAAAGCGGGGTTCAGCCTAAAGTCGGCCACCACGAAAATGAGGTACCCTGCTTGCCAAGGACATTTTGGTGCACAAAGAAGACGACCGCCAATAGAAGGCCCTTTAGCAGACCATCCAGAATAAACAACAAAACAAAGAAACCCAGAACAAATGGGAGGAAGTGCCCTTAAGCATGACACTTGGCCACCAGACAGGCCTAATTCTGACCAACGAGGTCCGTAAAAAATCCTCAGCTGTCAGAATCACATGTAGTCCCTTGAGGGTGAGGACTTCGATAGGATCCCTCAAAAAGTCTCTTCTCCCCTGAAGTCCCCACAGATGGACCTACACATTGCATCCAAAAGTCTGAGCATCCTAGTTACAACATTGCGTGGATATCCCCTCGACATTCACGTGGTCTTGTGGCATGAAAGAAAAAAGTAATAAAATTGAGGAACAACATTCGATGGTCCTTTGGCCTAATTCCCTCAAAGAACAACATTTGGTGGGGCAAGCTGTTTGAACACATTTTTCAGCACCTTGTGTCCTAATGCAGAATAAAGAAGAAGTTAGTCAATAATGCCCAGCTATACAGTGTAATTTTTTATAGTCACAGAATTATCCCAGAATTGGTGAAAATGTTCCTAAGTACTTCAAAATTCCACCTACCAAGTTTTGTCGCAATCCGACATGTCTAAGGCAGCGCAAAGAAAGAAACAATTTCAGAAAAATCAACCTCTAACACCTTGAAACGGATCCCATAACTAGAACTCTATTTTTGATATGTGAAATAGCTGTGGGACCACTGCCATTGGATCTGGTACGGTCGAAAACCTTCAGGGTAATGTTTCGGCTTAATCGAGGGGCCTAGGACAAAGTTATGGGGAAAATACTGAAAAGGGGTAGGCCGCACACTATTCCCTTGGGCCCTCCTAGCACCAAATCACCATTAATGTTGACTGTTTTAACATTCAGGTAGTCACTTATAGAATCCATATCTCCCTCATTCTTAGTCAAATCGTGCTCAAATTTTGTGTGCGTATTTATCTCGCCAAGACGAGCGTTTCGATATGTGGCACTTCCCTTGAAGACACCCGAGTAGGAGGAAAAGTTAGAGAGAGTTTGGTGATTCGTGGTAAATGTTGCAAGAAATTCAGCAGCGACACGTCTTACTCGAGCGGCCATATCATGGTGCTCGCACAACGGATCCACACGAGACTAATTCCATCACGTAAGGTATAGAGCTTTGTTTGATCCAAACCCCTTATGTGATGAATGATCGGATTTCACACGAGAAGCCAATAAAGTTGTTGCATATTACAGTCGCTGGATTTCAGATTTCGGCCAAACCTCAAGGATTGTGAAATCTTCGTTCGAGCACAAAATCGAGCTGTATTTGTTGCAACGTAATTGTGACGACATGGTCGGTGCAATCCAGCAAAGAAACAAAAGAAAAACATCAAGAAACAAGCACACTATTGATCAAAAGTTTTCATGATTCATCCAAATTTTGAGTTGTGCGATCCTTGCCTAAAAACGTGATCCATAGTCCGAAGTTGGTATCCAATTAATCGTCATGTATAGCCCAACAACAAAGAAATCATCTTTTGGCCAAACGGATATCGGAGCAACCCCGAATCGGCCATGGAAGCTCACGCACGTTCTAGAGCAGCAACACGGATTGTTTTGGAATTTCATGTATTGTTGAGCAAGGAAAAAATTCGCATTGTGCCCCTATTTTTAGATTTTTTTTGTATTTTTGACAATTAGGGTAGATTTTGATTAATCCACCCATGTTTAGGCAAAAGTTTATATATATCACGTTATATTATTGCACAAGGGGGACCACATGGCATAATAAAATTTCAATTTTTCTTCATTGTTGGGTCATGTTTTGTGAGAGAGGAAGGAGAGAAAATTTTTTGGGTCGGTACCCTTGGGCTTAACATAAATCTCTTTCTCTCTCTTCTCTTTCTTTCTTTCTCTCTTATATTTCTCTCTCTTCTCTTTCTCTCTTTCCCTCTTATATTTCTCTCTCTTCTCTTTCTCTATCTTTCTCTTTCTCTTTCTCTTTCTCTCTCCTCTCTTTCTTTCTCTTTCTCTCTCCTCTTTCACAGACGATGAAACTCCATTGCCATCCGTGCATCACTCTTTCTCCTTCTCTTCTTCTCTCTTTCCTTCCCTTGTGGTCTCATATGACCACGATGTTTGAACATATTGTTTAGCACCTTGGGTCCCCGGTGCGAAATAAAAGAGAAGCCGGTTCATAAAGTCTTGATGAATTTTTGACAGTCTTAGAATTTCTCCATAATGGGTTTCAATATGCTACCTACCAAGTTTCATTGCAATCTAACATGTCTAAGGCAGTGCAGACAATGAAACAATTTCATAAAAATCAACCTCTAGCACCTTGAAATGGACCCCGTAACTAGAACTCTATTAACAGAGCATTAAACGGCTGTGGACCACTGCCATTGGATTCAACATGGTCGAAAATCCCTATGGGTCAAGTTTCAGCTTAATCGGGCTCTCCAGGATAAAGTTATAAGTAAAAGACTAAAAGTGTAAGCCACACGTTATACCCGTGCGCTCTCCCTGCACCAATCTCCATTAAAGGAGATTGGTGTGTACAACCATGAGCAACAATTTTAGAGACCCGTATCTCACTCGTTATGAGTCAGATCGTGCTCATATTTTGTGAGCATGTTCATCTCATCAAGATGAACTTTTTGATATGTGGCACGCCTTGTGACGATGCTTGAGTAAGGAGGAAAACTAGAGAGAAGTTCACGATTCGTGCTAAAAGTTGTAGAAAATTCAGCAACGACACCTCTCGTTTGAGTGGCAATTCGACGCTCGCACACCTGATTGACATGAAATCAATTCCATCGTGCGCGTAAGGTGCAGGGCTTTGTCTGGTTCGAACCCGACATGTTATGAACGATCAGATTTCACATGAAGCCGATAAAGTTGCTGCAAATTTCGGCTGTCAGATTTCAGGATCCGGTAAAAATTGAGCTCTGTTTGTTACAATACGATTGTGACGGCATGCTCAGTACAATTCAGACTTCAAGAAACGAGCGCGCTATCGATAAGAAGTTTTCGAGATTCATGCAAATTTCAAGTTGCGTGATCGTGACCTAAAAACGTGATTTGTCTCTCAAAGTAGGTATAAAATCGTACGTCATGCCTAGCCCAATGAGAAAGTAATCATCTTTCGGCAAAACAGGCACTGGAGCAACCCTGAATCATCGATGAAAGATCACACATATTCTAGGGCAGCAATTGGGACTGTTTTGAAATTCCATGTATTATTGGGCTAGGGAAAAAACATCATTTTGTACCCATTTTTTTATCTTTCTTTAATTCAAATAAATTGTAATTATCTTCAATTAGGCTTGATTTTGGGCATCCACCCTTGTTTAGGCCCGATTCTATAAATACATACTAAACCTAATTATAAAAGGTTCCACACTGATGAATAAAATTAGAGATTTTTACATTGAGATTGTGGGCACGTCTTGGAGAGAGAGAGAGAGGAGAGAAGAAAAAGTTTGATACCCTTCAATTAGGTAACTTTCTCTCTCCTCCTCTCATCTCTCTCTTCTCTCTCCTCCTCTCATATCTCTTTCTCTCTACTCTTTTTTCTCTCTCCTCTTCTTTCTCTCTCCTCTCATCTCTCTTTCTCTCTCCTCCTCTCATCTCCCTTCATCTCTCTCCTCATATTTCTCTCATCTTTCTCTTTCTCTCTCCTTCCCTCATCTCTATCTTGCTCTCTCTTCCTCCTTCTTTCTCTCTCTTCTCTCAACATGCACGGTAGTGGGCCATCACCGTGCGTGTCTTTCATCTTCTTCTTTCTTGTTTTTCTCTCCTTTCTGTCCTTACTCACCCTTCATTCTTTCCTAATCCTTCCTCCATCTCTCCTGATCTTCTTCCCTTTCCTTCGTACTTTTTCTCTTCTTTCTTGCTCCTTATTCTTTCCATTCTCTCTCTTCACCATTCATACATGGCGGAGCCTATCACCGGGCATGATGTCCACCTTTAAAACACACACAATGAGCTGGGCCCTAACCCGAGTGATGGGTCGGTCCTCTGTCTGAGTTTCTTCCTATGTCATGGATGGTGCAAGCCCATCGTTGTCCATATTTTCTCTCTCCTATCATGGACAACAGAAACCCATTGTAGTCCATGTTTTCTGTCTCTTCTTCCCTCTATCATGGATGGCGGAGACTCGTCGCCGTCCATGTTTTCTTTCTCTTATTTCCTTTGTCATGGATGACAGAAGGCCATTGCCATCGATGTTTTCTCTCTTAAGCCCATCACCTTCCATGTTTTCTCTCTCCTCTCCCTTTTATCATGGATGGCAGAATCCCATCGCTGAACATATTTTCTGTCTTGTTCCTTTTGTCTTAGATGGTGAAAGCCCATCGCCATCCATGTTTCTTTCTCCTCTCTCTCTCTTGTCATGAACAATGGAAGCTCATCACTGTCCATGTTTCTTTCTCCTCTCTCTCTCTTGTCATGGACGGTGGAAGCCCATCGTCGTCCATGTTTCTTTCTCTTCTCTCACTCTTGTCATGATGATAGGAGCCCATCACTGTCCATGTTTCTTTTGCTTCTCTCTCTCCTGTCATGGATGGCAGAAGCCCATCGCCGTCCATGTTTCTTTCTCTTCTCTCTCTCCGGTCATGGACAGTGGAAGTTGATCGTCGTGCATGTTTTTTCTCTCTTTTTCCTTTTGTCATGGAAGACAGAAGCCCATGGTCGTCCATGTTTCTTTTTATTCTCTCTCTCCTGTCATAGACGGTGGAAGCCCATCGCCGTTCAAGTTTCTTTATCTTCGCTCTCTCCTATCATGGATGGCGAAAGCCCATCGTCATTCATGTTTCTTTCTCTTCTCTCTCCTTTCATGGATGGTGGAGCCCCATCACCGTCTATGTTTCTTTCTCTTTTCTCTCTTCTTTCTCTTCCTTCTCTCTGTCTTTCTCTCTCTTTCCTCTTCCTTCTCTCTCTTCTTCTTTCTTTCTATCCCCTCTTTCCATCCTCTTTTCTCTCCTTTCTTTCTCTCTTCTCTTCCCTCTCTATTTTCTTTCTTCTTCATCTTTTTCTCGTCTCCTCCTCTCTCCTCCTTTCTTCTACCGTCTTCTTCTCTTCTTCTTCTTTTTTATCTCTTCTCCTTTCTTCTACCGTCTTCTTCTCTTCTTCTTCTTTTTTATCTCTTCTCCTTTCTTCTACCGTCTTCTTCTCTTCTTCTTCTTTTTTATCTCTTCCTTCCTTTTCTTTTATCTCTTTAGTCTTTCTTCTCTTTTCTTCTCCTTATCTCTTCTTCTATTTTCCCTTTTTCCTCTTTCTCATTTCTCTTTCTTCTTTCTTCCTCTCTCGTTTGACCCAAAGTGGTTAAGATTAACACTATCACAATATGCTTGTCATCTAGCATTAATGCCATCGTGCCTGTCTGAGTCACCGTGCTCGTCTTACTGCCACGACAAGCTAGCTATTGTGCCAAGCTGGTCAATATTTGGTCTATCATTTAGTAATACTATTGTTTTGTCGATCTGAGTTAACTACCATTGTTTGAAGACATTTTTCAGCACCATGGTCCCCGATGCGGAATAAAGGGAGTAGCCGGTCAATAAAGCCTAACAAAAGTGGAACTTCCACAGTCTCAGAATGGCCCCATAACTGATCAAGGTCTTCATAAGGACTCTCAAAAGTCTCCTGCCAAGTTTCTTCACATTCTGATATGTCTAAAGAAGTGCAGACTGAGAAATAATTTCAGAAGAATCAGCCTCTAGCTCCCTGAAACGGACCCTATAACTAGAACTATGTTTTCGATGCGCCAAATTACTGTGGAACCATTGCCAATAGATCCGACAAGGTTAAAAACCCTTAGAGATCAAATTTCATCTTAAACGGCTATTGCAAGAAGAAGTTATAGGCGAAAGAATGCAACAGGAGCAGCCACACGCTATTCCCCTGTGACCACCCAGCAACTCAAATCCATTAAAGGGACAGTCACGAACAGTGACTTACGAGACCAATATCTTACTCGGTCCAAGTCGGATCATGCTCAAATTTTGTGAGTGTGTTCGTCTCATCGAGATGAGCGTTTCGATATGCGGCACGCCCCGTGATGACGCTCGACCACTAAGAAAATATAAAGAGAAGTTGCAGATCCGTGAATAAAGTTGCAGGAAAATCATCAGCATCGTACCTCGCTCGAGCAGCCAAATCACACCACGCATGAGTCCGATAAATGTGAAACTAGTTCCATCGCGTGCATACGGTCTAGGGCTATCTCCAGTCCGAGCCCCGTAAATGATGAACGGTCGGATTCCGCACTCTAAGCCGATGAAGTGACTGCAAATTCTGGTGCCGAAATTCTAGATTTCAGCCAAAACTCCAAAGTTACAAAATCTTCTTCCAATCACGAAATCGAGCTGCTTTTGTTGTCACATGATCTTGACGGCATGCTCAGTGTGATCCAGCAAAGAAATCACAGAAAACACTGTAAGGAATAAGCACACTATCGATCCGAAGTTCTAAGATTCATCAAAATTTCAAGTCGCATGATCGTGCCCTAAAAACACGATCCATGGCTCGAAGTTGGTATCAAATCGATCGCCATGCCGAGCGCTACAAGAAAATAATCATGTTTCGATCAAACGGGCATCAAAACAACCCTAGATTATCCATGAAAAATCATGCACGTTCTATGGCAGCACAGGGACTGTTTTGAAATTCCACAAATTGTTAAGAAGGGGCAACTCTGTCATTTTTCACCCTATTTTCCTATTTGTCTTAATTCAGTTAAATCTTAATTTACAGCAAATAGGTTTAGTTTTGATCAATCCACCCATGTTTGGGCACAACTCTATATATAACACGTACTACCATTATACGTAGACTCCTCATTTTTTCGCAAAGGAGAACTTTGCTTAATAAGATTTCTCTTTCTTCTCATTGTTCAATCACGTTTGGAGAGAGAGAAAGGAGAGAGAAAATTTTTTATTGGTACCCCTAAGCTCAAGGTAAATCTTTCTCTCTCTTCATTTCTTTTCTTCTTCCCTTTCTTCTTCTCTCTCTTCTTTTCTTTGTTCTTCTTCTTCTTCTTCGTCTGAGCTTCTTTAGGAGGCCATGCATAATAGTGGCAGTGTTGTGCATGCCTCTTTCCCTCTTTCCCCTTCCTGTGGCTTCACAGGTCGTGCATGGCAATGGCAGCGCCATGTGCAAGTTGCCTTCTCTTCCTCTTCATTCGTCTCTGCCTCTCCGCGTGAAGCACAGACAGCGATGCCTATTACCGCCTTGTTGTATGCTTATCACAGACGACGATGTCCATCGCCGCCCACGAAAGGTTTTGGCAATACTTGTCGCCATCCGTTAGCTTCTTTCACGCCCTCTGCCTATTACAGATGGCGATGTTTATCATCGCCTGTAAAGTATCCTGGTTATACTTATCGTCGTCCATGAGCTCCCTTCATGTGCTCGGTGCCTATCGCCATCCTTTAGCTTTCTTCGTGCTCTCGGTGCCTATCATCATCCGCGAGCTTCCTTCCCACACTCAGTGTCTATCACTGTCCGCAAGATTTCTTCGTGTGCTCAGTGCCTATCACCGTCCACGAGCTTTCTTCATGCGCTCGATGCCTATCGTCGTCCGCCAGCTTCCTCCTTGAGCTCGGTGCCTATCGTCATGTGTAGGATCCTCTCTGCGTCACGACCATAGTCGTGCACTACACAAGACGTTATCGCCACCGGTGAAGGGACATGCTGCCTTATCTCGTTGCCCATGGCGATGCCTAATGCCACTTGTAGTTCACTCTTTACCCCCATTTTCCATGAGCAGTGGTGTCCAGCGCCGTCGGGACCTCCTTCCCTTGTCGTCTTAAGCCATACTCATTCTCTCCCCTTCTCACTTGGCTGACGGTGGACTCGGTCTAGCGTTGCCATAGCGATTTGGCTGTCGAACATTATTGCCGCTGTGCTGGTCCTTAGTATCATGCCCGTCATACTGCCACACTAGATTAGGACAGTCAAGTCGACCTTGATTTCGAGTAGTATTGCCATCGTGTTGGCCGGAGTTACCGTGCCCATCTTGCTACCACTCCGAGTCAGTCATTGTACTGATCAAGCTTTCCAACTAGTCTCGTCCCCTTGTCGAGTCCCTTCTTCTTTTCATGACCCTAATTTCTGACCTTCTCATCCATATGAAGGTGCATTGCCCTCAGACAAGGGTTGGTCATTCGACCCGCTTGTCTTGTAAATTAACCATAGTAGTGTTGTGCAGAGAACAAGGAGATTGTAGGTCTAGGGAGGCGATTCTGAACCAGCTGAAGCAGGTGGGGGGCTTTTTGTCATGATCTAAGAGGGTGCTCGTACGAGTCAGCCCGAGTAAGTTACGGATCCAAGTGAGGTTGGTCCCCACCTCACATCCAAAATTCCTCTCTCACTAGTTGGACACTTGCCCTTGATCTGTTAATGAGGTTGCCGAGAGAGCGATCTCAGGTCTCAGGTCTTTCGAACCCAAGACACGTGTCACCCGATCACCAAGATCAGGGGAGGCAAGATCGAGGCACTTTACCTACTTGGAGACTCCACTTTGGACTTATTACCCCTTTGTCGGTTCACTCTAGTTTGATCAGTATCACCTTTTACTTTCTGCACTACTTTCTATGGCATTTAAGTTATTCAACCCGTTCATTCGAATCGAGGATTTTCTCATCCCTGCGCTCATGACTATCCTAAGTTGCCCCCTTCCCTACACTCCTTCTGAGTCAAGACTCATTGTCCGGCTCCCAGGTGCTTTCCTAGGTTGGTGTGAGAAGGGACATAAAGCTCCCTGACTCCCCACTTCCTCGCCCTGGTGGACCCTCTACCAAAGCCCCTTGCATTGGTCGCACATCCGTTACTGCACACAACACGCACCCTGCTACTGGTAAGTCCCTTTCCAGCCATATTGCTATGGTACGCCAGAAGGCTGCCCTATCCACTTTCGTGAAAGGCAAGCGAGTTTCCATAGCTTCTGAGGGTTGCCGTAAGGCTACCCCCCGAACTCCCTCACTGCTCTAAACCTTTATACCTAGAGGCTTGACACACCGAGGCGGAGACCATACGGCCTCCACCTCTTGTACACACCTAAAGGCCCGTGGTCCACCCACTCGAGCCACACCGCGGGGCAACTTTCATGCTGGTTGAACTTGAGTTCAAGGCTAGGCCTTCTCAGGAAAAACCCTATGCGACATGCATCCCACAGCTCGAGGAAGCGCCAGTTCTGCACTTGGTCAAGCACATGAGGACCGACTGCTCTGTCTACCCTCTCATCGCACACAGCTTCACCCTGTGAGAGATAGGTTCCTACCCGATCCCTCACAGACACAAGCACGTGGGTCTTGACCTCCTAAGGTGGAACCAGTTGAGCAGGCTAACCCCCAAGTCACCCGGACGGCTAACCCTAAAGGTGCACACGCACTGACTTTGCAAGTTCCTCCCCGATCCTGACTCAGGCGGAGTCATGAACCAGCTCTTTATTTTTTCACTCCCTGTTCACCAGGTAAGTACCTCGAGACCTGATACTCAAAGGTTTTCCCTAAGGGTATCATCTTGAGTCAGCCGCCCCAGGTCAGACATGCACCCGGGCCCCACAAGGGAATTCAAGGTAACGGCCTGATGTCAGACAGAGGCTTCTAGCCTCCAAGGCAGAAACCCAAGTTGCCTGCTATCCTTGAACCCCATTCTCTTCTCCAATTAATAAGCATAACCCTCTCATGCTCAAGAAAAGCTGGGCAGTCCAAATCTCAGGCATGGTTCTGTGATGGAGTCCACAATTGCCTCAAGATTTAACATAAGAGAGGCATGTAGATCCGGACCAGAGAAGCCTCTAAGGCAGTTGAGGTCCCCACACTTGGTGACCTCCTACCTCATAATCCCTTTTTCCCTCTTCAAATTTTAGAACCTGAGCAGGTCCAAGAATAGTGCTTGATGATCACTGCTCAGAAGCCACGGTCATAAGACCGTCGAAAACCGGTCCTCACAAGGTTGGCGTACAAGGCTTGAGTCTAGGCGCAACATGCTGAGCCTCTATAGACCGACTTGCCACACATGACTCGATAACCCCAGCAGTCTACTACTCCACCTGGCTCTGACCCTCCAGAAGAAACGGTCAGTGTCATGGTGATCAGCTAGCTGGACGACGCCTAAGAAGAGCGGATGAACAGGTTCAAGATAATGATATAGTCCATCCTCGAACAGATGAAATGCCTAGAAGCCTTCAAGTCCCCTTCTCTCACCATGAGACCGATCCCCCATCTGGTTAAGACATCGTTCCCAGGAAAACTCCCCCACAGGTCTCCCAAGACAGCTCTGCTTCCTACACGGTTTCACAAGCTGATATAGATGCCATGGTGACCCACAGTCTCAAGAACAAGGTCCGGGGCATGTAAGAGGCACTGCTTTACCAAAAGACGTATCCCTCATACATCGACCAAGTGCTATTTGCCCCAAACTATCAAAAAGGGAAGGTCCCCCAGTTCAATGGTACTACATCCTTGCACCAACATACTGCTCACTTCCAAGCGACTTGTCGAGAGACAGTAACTGAAGAGTGATTCCTCCTCCGTCAGTTCTTCGAGACTCTCGAAGGGCCAACCTTCTAGTGGTATGCTCGGCTGCCTCCAAACTCGGTTCACACATTGTAAGAAATGGAGCAGTTGTTTTACCAACACTTCTACAAAGTCTAGAGAAATGTGGAGACCATCAAGCTCCTCACTCTAACTCAAGACCCTGTTGACAAGTTCATCGCCCGATGGAGAGAGTTGGCAACCTTTCATGCCACTCCCATGACTGAAAAAGAAGCAGTTCAAACCTGCATATGAATTATGCTGCCCGAGATCACTCTGCATGTTGAGGCCTCCAATCCAACCTCCATGTCAGAGCTCATCTCTAAAGCAGTTCGTATAGAAGGTTTGTCTAAGAACCATGGTGGATCTAGTCAGCAACCCTCTAGCTCAAACTCTCACTTCAACAATTGGGGCAACGAGCAAAAACCGGGGATCAGTGCGGCTGTCACCATGATTGACACTAAGAATGTTGCCCCTCAAACCCTAGACCTCTCCAAGGCACAAACATCTCAGGACGGGGCCAAGCAGCAGTCATATAACCGGGTTCTGCCTCCTAAAAATATTAATTGAAGTGACTACTAGTTCTAGCACCAGAACAAGGTCTATCCTTTTGACAAGGAGTGGGTTCCTGCACTGCTTCGACTACTAATGGAGCAAAACATGATCCAGCGACCAGAAGTCAACACTGAAGAACAAGTTGAACAGGAGACACACGAGAGGTACTGTGACTATCACAAGAAAGTAGGCCACCCCACTTAGAACTGCTATATGCTCAAAGACACTATCGAATCCCTTATCAAAGACACTAACAAAGAGTTAAAGAAGGCGTTTGGGGCAACTGAAGCTTCTCACATAGTGACAATAAAAGAGGTGACGAGGCACCCGCTATCCTCTGTACACTATTCTCCATATGCTCGAAGAAGGACTTGTCACGCTCAAGCAGACAAGGCATCCACAGTTCCTGCCTCCAGGAACTGAGAACCTCTGGTGCGCGTATCACCAGACATGAGGCCACGACCTGAGCGAATGCACCGGCTTCCATGAGCTCTTTGCACAGAAGATGCGATAATGCTAGGATGTTCATGGTAACCTAAAAGGACACCCTCAAGTCCCTCTTCCACCAGTGCAAGAAGAACTCCTGACACCCGCCCCAAGAAGCACTGAGCTAGACCCTCTGTAGGACTTCTTCGAGATAATGGTCCAACAGGGTCTTGTCACACCCAAGCCTGTTAGGCAGCCGAGGCATCTTGCCCAAGGAACAAAAGACCTCTGGTGCCCATATCACCAAGTATCACGAGCAGAAAGAATGCTCTGGGTTTGAAGCTGTAGTTGCTGAGAAGGTACAGAAAGGCCACATTGTTTATGTCGCCCTCCCAGAACGCTTCCAAGCCATCGCTCCCATTTAATAAGAAACCCCGCTACAGGTCCCCTATGAGCATACACTGGCCCATTCAGAGCCCTCGACTTCTTAGCCCTGGGAATTCTTCCATGGTTGAAGTAGGCTCAAATCCCTGAAGCATGAGGAAGTCCATCATGCTAGGACTACTCATCACTCTGATAAAGCGGACCAAACACCTCCTCACGGATCAAGAAGGAGACGAGCACCCAGGTCAGCTTGTCGAAGGAACCACATCCGTCAGCCACCAGTTAAGGAAGAATTCTTCAGGCCCCTTCCTCCATTGTCAACCTTACAAGACTTCATCTCGGGCGTAACCTGCCTTATCCTATCATCCAATCAGGCGGACCTCCTTGAGTCACCAACAGCTCGGGATCTATCCAATGAGGGTGATGATGCTAAAAGCACCATCCAACGGTCAACGCCGGAGCTAGACCTAAAATACCCCAGGCGCACGTCCAATTCTGGTGACAACGTAGAACGCTGCCCAGAACATTCTAACTCTTCTTCTCCTCCCTCCTTTGCTATTTCTTCCACCGGTGCAGCTGGGTAACTTCGACACTCTAAATAGAGAGCTCAAAGGTACCAACATCAGCAAGTCATAGTGGAAGCACCTAAGAAAGATGATGGCCTAGGTGGCTACATTCTCGACTGTCACTGATGCCTTGACAACCCGAGCTAAAACCGAGCCATCTTCAAGCTACTCTTCAAAAGAGGCCTCCCATAAGGTGCAGATCGTGGAAGTACCATCCAGCATAGGGAAAATGAACCCGGGACCGGGAAAGAACTTGCAACCCACCCCTCAAAAGTTCAAGGTCCTTAAGTTTCCTGATCCTTCACTTTTCTTGAAGCCTCAACCTCAAACCTCTACATCCCTAATACAAATCCTTATTACTTCCCCATCAACCCAGACTGCACCGGCTGAGCAACAAAGTCAGCCAGTGTCACAAACCAAAAGTCAACCAAAGACTGTTCCTAAACTTACCCTACGACTTACACTAGTGACTAGATCAGGAACACAGAAGACTAATGAGGATAAAGTGAAATATGACATAATTGGGCACTTGAGAAATCTTCCAGCCGTTCTACGTATCAATGATGCCCTTATGTTGTCTAGAGGCTATCGTATGGCCCTGGTGCAAGTTCTTTATAACCCAGAGGTGTATGAGACTGAAGTGGAGTCTATTGAGGTTGACCCAGCCATCCTGAGTGGGTGCTTCGCAATCTCTGTTTCTGAAGATGACCTTCAGTTGAGAAGAAAATTTAACAATCGCCCCTTCTTGGTGAATGGTGAATTACATGCTTGCCCTATCGATCGAATCATACTGGATGGAGGGTCGGCAGTCAACCTGATTCCAGGAAGGATCCTCACTCCATTAGGATTAGGATCTGACGGCCTCACTCCTACCCACATCACCGGGCAAGGATTAAACCAATCAAGAGAAAAGCTGGTTGGGACAGTTCGTCTTCGCCTCAAGTTCGGTGACATCAACATCTATGCTCACTTTCATGTAATCGACACCGATATGTCTTGCAATGTCCTCCTCATCTGCCCTTGGCTTCACCATCAGGGGGTGGTTCCTTACACACTCCACTAATGATTCAAGTACAGTCGAGATGGGAGACAACACATGGTCTACGCAGATAAGAGGTCGTTCCCTGTAGTTGAGACTCAGTATGTCGATGCTAAGTACTATTACATAGACCTTCCAACACCAGAAAAGTCAAAGGATGATGATTGGAAGCCTGTGAGAGAGACAGGACCCTCGTCTCATGATGATGTTGAAAAAACGAACATGTTTAGACAAGGAAAGATCCTCCCTTTGACTCCTATCTACCCAAGTATACCTTGCCACCTCTCCGAGGTCATGCCGCCATCCCGCAAAGATGAAGCTTCCCCCTGTACTTCTAATTCATCAAAACAAAAGGGTGAGCTAGAAGCAACTCCTGAGACTGAGGAAACCCTAAAGGAAGACCTTTCGGCACCGAGGGTCACCTATACGTCGGACCAGCAAAAGGTTCTGCTTGTCCCCACACTCTTTTAGAAGAAGAATTGACTCACCAACCACCAAGGAAGGTACTCCAAATTCCATCTTACTTGAACAAGGGGATCACCAGCGGCCAAGAGAAGGTCTTACATCTCTTAAAGGCTCCCAAAGAGGTACAGGTGGACAAGAGTTAGCCCTCTAGCTCTCAAGAACAAGACCCCATGGCAGAGATGAGAAGTGAGGTTCATAGCCTCTAGAATTAGTTGGAGGTTATGCACGTTGCTCCAAAGCACTTGAAGGAGTTTGTGCCTGAGACTAAGACTTATGACGAGCTCAAAAGCAATGCACCTCGAATCAAAGCCAAGGCTCCCCCAGATTGGAGTATTTACAGCGAACATGCTCACCAAATCATGCGAGCGATGAATTATGAGCCGCTATCCAATCAAACACTGGGGGGTGAGGAAGCAACTTCTCCCCCATTCGAGGTCATTGAAGCCACGACAAGCTGTCAGAAGACGAAGCAAGGAATGGGATATCCTTTTCTTTCTCACACGGTGAGAGGACAAAGGCAATAAAAAAGAAAAGGAAGAACAAAATTCATGCCGCACAAGAAAGAAAAACGAATTGTTCCATTCATAAATCAAGAGGGAATTACCAGCTTCTTTTCTTTTCAATAAGAAGAAATGAAAAGAAAAAGAGGAAGAAGCCATGGTCAAAATTGATCAATTGCTTCATTGATCTTCTCTCTGTATATTGTAGCTGATACCTTCACCCGCTCGATTTTGCCCTTTAACTCTGCCACCAGCTCCTCCTCATGCTCCATCAAGGCGGTCCCTTCTTTCAAGGACTACTCGAGGGCCAAAATGTTATCAAGAAGCACCTTGTCCTTTGCTTTCCATGCCACAGTCTCCTTCTCCCGCTTAGCAACCTTTTGTGTCAGCTCTAATATCTTCGCCCTCAAAGCCATCACCTTGCGGTGGTGGGTGATGACCTCCTCAGCGAGGTCCGATCTTTGGGAGACCGCAACATCTTTCTATTGCAATTGAGCTTCTACTAGTTTTTGGTAGCGCTTGAGTGAGGACTCCAAAGGAGGTAACTGTGTTCCCTCCAACCACTGTGCAATTGCTTCTTCGTGCAAGGCCTTTGTTCTCCACCCTTCTAGTTCATTTACGACGCCATCAAAGAAAGGGATGATCTCTGGTATTCCCCTTGCAAGGGTGACCTGCCTCAACTGCTGGATTGCACCACTAAGTTCAGTAAGAGGCAGACCCTTTAGCCTCTACTTGCCCTGACGAAGCTTGTCCATCATTATGCCATGCAACCCACTCAAGCTAGGCCTAAGAAGTGCTGCTAAGACTCCTGCAACGAGAAGACTATCAGTCTCCACGACGTAACCCGAAGGGGTTATTGCCACGTGCCTCATCAAGGAGCTATCGCCACGCGCTTCGTCAAGGACCTATCACCGCTCGCTTCGCCTAAAGGCAATGGTTGCGCGCTTTGTCAAGGAGCTTTCACAGCGTGCTTCATCAAGGAGCTATCGCCTCGTGCTTCATCAAGGAGCAATCGCCAAGCACTTCGTCAAGGAGATAACGTCGCGTGCCTCACCAAGTCGTTAACGCCGTGTGCTTCACTCAAGGTCTAATGCCATGTGCACCATCTAAGATTTAGTACCGTGGCATGCCATGGCACTCCCGTCCAGACCATCGTCTCCTCAGGAAGTTCATTCCATGCACCAAAGCCTCACTCCTTAGGAAGTCAAGCCCCCAATTATGTCTTTATTCCCCATGGAGTCACTTTCTCCCCACACAATGATCCATACTGCATGACCTTAAACTGCATAGCCTTGGTCAGTGCTGCATGACCTTCAATTGCTTAGCCTTGGTCTATGCTGCATGACCTTTAACTGCATAGCCTTAGGTTCATGTTGCATGACTTTAAACTGCATAGCCTTGGTCCATGCAGCATGACCTTAAACTGCACAGCCATGGTTTAGGTGCACGACCCTAAACTGCATGGTCCAAAGTATATGACCTCGAGCAGTAGCGGAGGTCTACTTGCACGACCTTAAACTGCATGGTCCTCGTTGCATGACTCTAAATTGCACGACCATAGTCCAGTTGTATGACCTTAAACCATAGTGCACCTCCTTGCCGCATGACGTTAAAAGGCTTAGCACCATGGTCCAAACTACATGACCTTAAACTGTAGCGAAGGTCTAGTTGCACGACCTTAACCTGCATGGTCCTAACTGTAAGACTTTAAACTGCATAGCCATGGTCCAAGCTACAAGACCTTAAAACTGTAACGCACGACGTGGCAAATACTTCATACGCATAACTTTAACTAGATGGACCACTTCTTTGCTAGGTGTATTTCATCAACATCCTCAGTGGAGTTAGGTGTATGCAAAAAAAAAAGGGGGTCGCACTTACCCCTTCAATCCCCAGAGGGTCTGTTTCACATCAACATCCCCAGTAGGAGTCAAAACATATTGCGACCCATTATCTCTAGGGAGTTAGGAACATTCTTATCCTTTCAACCCTTAGTAGGGTTGCATCTGCGCTCTGGCTTGTCATTCTCAGCAGAGTTATATGCATACCATTACCCATCATCCCCAGGGAGTCATACTCTCCCTCTTAATCGCCAGTGAAGTTCGATCTTAATATAAAGCTCTCTGCTCATGTATAGCCTTTGCTATTTTTATCCCCAGGGAGTCATATTATTGTCCATAGACCTATCCCCCATGGAGTTTCACCTACATGGCGACCCGCACGATGGTCTATGCTGCATGACCTTAAACTGCACAGCCATGGTCCAAGTGCACGACTCTAAAACTGCATGGTCCAAACTATATGACCTTAAACTGTAGCAAAGGTCAAGTTGCACGACCTTAAACTGCATGATCCTAGTTGTATGACTTTAAACGACATAGCCATGGTCCAAGCTATCTGACCTTAAAAATTAGTGCACGTCCTGGCCGTATGATGTTAAAATGATTTTCCCAAATCCAAGAGGCATGACCTTAAAGATGCCCCCACATGTACGCACATGCTCAATACTCGCATCTTCACGCACACCTTCCCTAACCGACCCGTTCGTGTGTGCACACCACCGTCATTGCTTCCCTAGTGAATCCATTCACTTCATTACCATCATCCATCATTCCCCAATGAGTTTCACCCATGCTCATAAAAAATCAAACAATTCCACCATCCATACTCATCGTCAGCTAGTGTGTCACCACTTTTCATCCACCATTCACACATCATCCATCTTTCATAGGTAGCCTCTGCCAGCTCCGCAAAGTGAGTTAAAACCACCACTATACTCACTTCATGACCTCCACAAACTGTCATTCATCACCACTAAGGTCCAGCTATATGACCCTAAATTATAGTGCATGTCTTAGCCGCATGAAGTTAAAAGGCTTCACAAAGGTCTCGAAGGTGACCCTAAACACGTGTTCACAAAAAAAACAGGCACGGTGTATACCTGGACAAGGGAGCGCCATGAGTAAAAATGACGGACAGGCATGATCACGAAACCATGAGTAAAAAAGTGTCGTGAATAAAAACGCAGGCACGGTGAAAACCCCAAAAGGGCACCGTGAAAAAAAATAGATGAAAAGGGTGGAGATGATCACGAGGTCATGGGTAAAAGAGCCCAAAACTAAGGGAGGTTAGTGAAAACTGTCTCTATGATGCCACTTCCCCAGTCCAGGTGAAAACCCACAAAGGGCGCTTGGACTAACAAAAACTAGGTTGACGCGGCACCACAGCCTCAGCCTCAACCGACAACCAATCGTCAAACAATCATAATCCTAGCTAATCAGGTCTACATAAAATCCTAAACCATCAGCATCAAATCACAACATAAAATGGCTCACTCGGGAGTGAGAGTCTCATAACATCTCACACACTTCAACTCCAAAAATAAAGAGAGTCCTTGAGGGTGAGGATGATGATCGAAAGATCCCTTGAAAATGCTAAAGACCATCACGAAGGTAAGAAACTGACAAAGCCAGGACCCAACCTGCTGGAGACTTCAGGGTGATGCCTTGCCAAAAACCGTCCTTAGTTGACAGGCCTAGATCTTAGGGATAGGCCAATAAAAACCCCTCAATTGGCTCTGGCAGGATGGGGTCCAGGAGGCCGCCTCACTAAAATTCCCCCTAGCCGACAGGCTTAGATCTTCAGGACAGGTCAGAAGCCCCCAACTAGACCCCGCTGGATGGGACTTACAGATATACCCTTATCATCAAAAGTAAACCTGATGTAGCAGCAAACAATGTCAACTAAAGGTTCACAGCACTTAGCTGCCAAATAGACCCGATTCTGACCAATGAGGTCCCTACAAAATCCTCAAGCTGTCAAAATTGTAAATAGTCCCTTGAGGGTGAGGACTTCTGCAGATCCCTCAAAAAGTCTCTTCTCGCCCTAATGTCTCCACAAATGGACCAATACATTGCATATAAACGTCTGAGCATCCTTTCTGGAT
Source organism: Amborella trichopoda (assembly GCF_000471905.2). The sequence goes on along the minus strand of NW_006496667.1, from coordinate 1,388,119 downwards.
GTTGTCCCTCTCATTTCTCTCAAAGAACAATATTCAGTGGGGCAAACTATTTGAAGACATTTGTCAGCACCTTGGTCCTCGATGCAGAATAAAGGGAGAAGCTAGTCAAAAAAGTTTAACTAATAGTAAAAATTTCGATAATCTCATAATAGCCCCAGAACTGGTCAAGATCTTTATAAAGACTCTCAAAAGTATCCTACTAAGTTTTGTTGCATTTCGACATATAAGGCAGTGGAGACTGAGAAACAATTTTGACAAAATCAGCCTCTAGCACCCTGAACTAGACCCTATAACTAGAATTATGTTTTCGGTGCGTTAAATTTCTTTGGGATCATTGCCATTGAATCTAACACTGTTGAAACCCTCAGGGGTCAAATTTCAGCTCAAATAAACATTGCAAGAAGAAATTATAGGCGAAAGAGCTAAACCGGAGGAGCTGCACGCTGTTCCATGTGGCCACCCTGTAATTCAACTCCATTAAAGGAATAGTCACCAATAGTGACTTATGAGACCTATATCTCACTCGTTCTGAGTTAGATCATTCTCAAATTTTGTGAGCATGTTCGACTCGTCAAGACGAGCGTTTCAATATGTGGTACACCCCATGATGACACCGAAGCGCAAAGAAAAGCTAGAGAGAAGTTGCTGATCGGTGAAAAAATTTACAGGAAAATTAGCAACGTCGCACCTCGCTCGAGTAGCCAAATCATGTCGCTAGAAAGCTCGATCGACATAAAACTAGTTCCATCCTATGCGTAAGGTCTAAGGCTATCTCATGTCCAAACCCTGTACATGATGAATGGTCGGATTCCACACACAAAGCCAATGAAGTGACTACAAATTCTGGTTAAAACTCCAAAGTTGCAAAATCTTCGTCCGAACATGGAATCGAGAGGCGTTTGTTGCCACGTGATCGTGATGACATGCTAAGTGTGATATAGCTAATAAATCACACAAAAACATCAAGGAACGAGCACACTACAGATCTGAAGTTCCAATATTCATCCAAATTTCAAGTCACATGATCGTGCCCTAAATACACAATCCATGGATCGAAGTTGGTATCAAATCGGTCGCCATGCAGAGTTCTACAAGAAAACAATCATCTTTTGACAAATGGGCATTAAAACAACTTTGAATCATCCATGAAAAGTCATGCACGTTATAGGGCAGCACAAGGATTGTTTTGGAATTCTATAAATTGTTAAGAAAGGGCAAATTTGTCATTTTTCAACCTATCTTCCTATTTTTTTTAATTCAGTAAATCTTAATTTATAGAAATTAGGCTTAATTTTGATCAATCCACCCATGTTTCGGTACAACTCTATATATACTACATACTACCATTATACGTAGACCCTTCATTCATTCGCCAAGGAGAACTTTGCTTAAAAAGATTCCTCTTTCTTCTCATTATTGGGTCACGTTTGGAGAGGGAGAGAGAGAAACGAGAGAAACTTTAGGATCGATACCCCTAAGCTCAAGGTAAATCTTTCGCTTTCTTCTTCTCTTTTCTTCTTCCCTTTTTTCTTCTCTCTCTTCTTTTCTTTCTTCTTCTTCTTCTTCTTCTTTGTCTGAGCTTCTCTCGGAGCCCATGCACGGAAGTGGCAGTGTCGTGCATGCCCCTTCCCCTCTTTCCCCCTCCTACGGCTTCACAGGCCATGCATGGCAATGGCAATGCCAACACCAATGCCATGTGCAAGTTTCCTTCTCCTCCTTGTCATTCGTCTCTGCCTCTCCTTGAGAAGCACAGACAGTGATGCTTATTTCCGCTCACAAAGGTCTCACCCTGTTGTGCACCTATCCAAGACGATGATGCCCATCACCGCTCGTGAGGGGTCACAACATACCTGTCATCGTCCGCTTGCGACATTGCAGATGATTTTGTTTATCGTCGCCCGTAAAGCATCCTGGCGATACCTGTCAACGTCTGCGAGCTCCATTCGCGAGCTCGATGCCTATCGTCGTTCGTGAGCTTTCTTTGTGAGCTCGGTGCCTATCGCCGTCTACAAATGCCCTTCAAGTGTTCGGTGCCTTTCCGTGAGCTTTCTTTGTGCGCTCCGTGCCTATTGCAGTCCACGAGCTTTCTTCGTGCGCTCAATGCCTATCGCTGTCTGTGAGCTTCCTCTGTACGCTTGATGCCTATCACTATGCACAGGCTCCTCTCTGCATCCCATGACCATTGTCGTGTTCTTCACAAGAATTTATCGCCGCCCACGAAGGGACATGTTGCCATCTCGCGTTGCCCATGGTGATGCCTAATGCCACTTGTAGTTCACTGTGTGCCCCCTTTTGTTGTGAGCAGCGGTGTCCAGCACCGTCGGTACCTCCTTCCCTTACAGTCTCGTGGCTTCTCCTCATTCTCTCCCCTTCTCACTTAGCTGAGGGTAGACTCAGTCTTGCATTGCCATAGTGATCTAGCTATCGAATAGTATAACCACTGTGCTGGTCCTAAGTACGATGCCCGTCTTGCGGTTGCACAAGATTAGGGCAGTCATGTCAACCTTGGTTTCGAGTAGCATTGTCGTTGTTCCGATCTGAGTAACCGTGCCTGTCTTGCTACCACTCCGAGTCGGTCATTACACTGGTATAGCTATCTTGCTAGTCATGTCCCCTTGTCTAGTCCCCTCTTCTTTTGATCACCCTAATTTCTCATCTTCTCATCCATATGAAGGTGCATTACCCTAAGACAAGGGTGGGTCCTTCGGCTCACTTGTCTTGCAAATTAACCATAGTAGTGTTGTGCAGAAAACAAGGAGATTGCAAGTCAAGGGAGGTGATTCCGAACCAGCTGAAGCAGGTGGGGGCTTTCCGTCGTGATCTAAGAGGGCGCCCACATGAGTTAGCCCGAGTAATTCATGGACCTAGGTGAGGTTGGTCCCCACCTCACATCCCAAATTCCTCTCTCACTAGTTGGGCACTTGCCCTTGTTTTGTGAATGAGGAGAGAGATCTCAGGTCGTAGGTCTTTTGAACGTGAGACACGTATTACCTGATCACCTAGATTAGGGGAGGCGAGATCGAGGAACCTAACCAACCACGCCTGGTCAATCACTTACTGGTCTAGCCACTATGTCAGTCTAGCCGCTTGATCAAATTCTTCTCTCCCCTTTCTTCTATTCTATCTCTTTCTTTTCCTCTTCTCACCCCAATCTCTATTCTGTTATTCTTCTCTTCTTCTTTTGGATGTGCACGCCTGTGTACATTCATCAAAAGACATAGTGGGGTCCCTTGGCCCACTTGTCTTGTAAAATTAACCATGTATGTCTGATTGCAGAAATAGGAGAGTACAGTTCAAGGGAGGAGATGTCGAACTAGTTGTAGGACTGCGGGGCTACCCAGGTATGTCCCAACCCAGGTGAGGTGTGTCCCGCCCCACATTAAATTCCTCTCTCACTGGTTGGTGTACCTACCCTTCTTCTTTAACAAGGTTCCTAAGAGTGCAATCTCAAGTTTCAAGTTTTTCTTGAAACCCGAGACACATGCTATCAGGTCATCCCGAACTGGAAGGCGAGATTGAGGCATCTAACCCGCTTAGCGACTCCAGTGGGGATTAACTACCCCCTTGTCGGATTGTCCTTGTTTGGTTAGTCTCTCCTCTTGTTTTATGCACTACATACACATGGCTACTGGGTTCCTTAATCCGTTTATCCATATCATGGATTTTCTCATCCTCGCATTCGCTAGCCTCCCTCGGGAACAACTTCCTCGAACTTCATTCCCAACTTTTCCTTTTAGAAAAGCTCCAGTGTCCAACTCCTAGGTCTTAACTTGGATTGGTGTGAGAAGGGACTTAAAAGTCCCTAACTCCCCATTTCCTTACTCTAGTGGAACCCCCACCGAAGCACTTTGCATCAGTGGCACATCTGCTACCACGCACAGCATGCACCCTATCACTAGCAAGTCACTTGTCAGTCGTATTGCCGAGGTACGATGAAAGGCTGCTCAGTCCCTAGCTACAAAAGGCAAAGAAGTTTCCATTTCTCTTGTGGGTTGCCGCAAGGCCACCGCGTACATTCCTGCACCACCTCGAGTCTTTATGCATAGAGGCTCGACACATCGAGGTGGAGACCATGGTGCCTCCACCTCACGCACACACCTTAATGCTCGTGGGTCATCCACACGAGCCACACCTCGAGGCAACCTTTGTGTTACGTCGAGTAAGTGTTGTCAAGGACAGAACCTCTTGGGGCCAAAACCTGTGCACATGCATGTGCATTCCACCACTCGAGACAACATTGTTACTATGCCAACCCGAATACAAGGAAGACAACCCCCTCGTCCTTCCTCTAAGCACACACCACCGAACCCTGTACGGGGCAGGCTCCCACTGGTTTCCTTACAGAAACCCACTCGTAGCTCTCGGCCTTCTAAGGCCAAGCCACCTGTTCGAGCTTGGGTTGACCCCAATGTCACCCATGATCCTTCTTCAGGGGGGCACACGCACTGCCTTCCCGAACTGTTGCTCCTCACTCCGGACTCAAGCGTCATTGTGAGTCGATCCTTCCCCCGCCTACCCCTCCTCTCTTGGGCAAGCACCTCAAGCCCTGGTATTCGTAGAACTTCCCCAAGAATGCCCTCTTGAACCAGCCCCGTCAATTCGATCATGCCTCTGGAGCCCATAAGAGAGCTCAGGGCAAAGACCTAATGGGAGATCAAGTCCTTTGTACTCCCTAGCCTAAGTCAACCCCAGTTCCTGGCCTGCATCCGTTGCTTCACTTAATAGATAGGGCTCTCTCTTATGCAAGAAGGGTCGATCAATCGCAGCCCCGATCGTAGTTTTGTCATGAGGTCCATCAAAGCCTCAAAGTCAAGTGCAACAGGGGTTTGCAGATCCTGACCTGGGAAGCGCTAAATTAGTCGGGGAACCCAGTTCTGATAACTCTCTTTGTCAGAAACCCTTCTACCCTCTTCAGATGACAGAGCTCGAAGAGGTGCATGAATCCTGCATGGTGGTTGGCATCATAGAAGATGACCAGCCACGGTCCCAAGACCATCGAGAACCGGTTCTCATACTGTCGACGTACAAAACTCGAGTTCGAGCCCTTGCTGACCAATTTACTGCATCCAATTCACCATGCTCAGAAGCCCTCAAATGCACATAAGGCTGAACTCCCCGGATAAACGGTTAGCGAAATGGTTGTAAATGAACCTAGCTACTCTCAAGAAGAATGCTTGGATACGTTCGAATAGATGATCCGTGCGAATATGGAGAAGATTGATCGCATGGAAACCATGCGACACTAGACTAACCATCAGACCAACTCCCATCACACGGACAATGCAGCTCTATGGCAGCCTCCTCCTCCTACCTCACAGGACTATTATGTCCCTCACCCCCTCTCCCAGGCAGACATCGACGCAATGGTGACCCACAGCCTGAAGAACAGACAAATCCTTGGTACAGGGTACAACACTTTACCAAAATTCGTACCCCTCTTACATTGATCAGGTTCCATTTCCCTCGGACTATAAGAAAGGGAAGTTTTCCCTGTTCAATGGTACGACATCCCTGAACCAGCGTATTGCCCATTTCCAAGTGGCATGTCGAGAGACAACGACTGATGGGAGACTCCTCCATCAGTTCGTTGAAACCCTTGGTGGCCCGGCCTTTCAGTGGTATGCTCGGCTTCCCCTAAATTTAGTGCCTACTTGGGACGTAATGGAGAAACTGTTCCACCAACGCTTTTATGAGGTTGAGAGAGAGGTCCAAACTATCGAGCTTCTCACTTTGACTCAGGAACTTGACGAACTCGTGGATCAATTCATAGCAAGATGGAGAGATTTGGCTGCTCGCCATCCTAATCCCATGCTTGAGAAAGAAACAGTTCACACTTATGCATGAAACATGCGACCTGAGATTGCCCTACATGTTGAGGCCTCCAATCCAACCTCCATTGCAGAGCTAATCTCTAAGTCGATTCGCATAGAGAGTTTTTCATGCCACCAAAGTGAGTCACGACAACAATCTTCAAGCTCGGTAAAAAAATGGGATAATGGCAATTCTCGAGCCAACACCCTGGGCAATCTGTAAAAAGGCATAATTAGTGCGGCCATCACCGTGAGTGATCCAAAGAAGGCTGCCTCTCTGACTTTGGACCTCTCCAAGGGGGTATGCACTGTAAAGACAACACCTCAGGTAGGAAAGCAGCAGTAATCATGCAACCGGGTACCCCCACCTGCGAACCTTAATCGAGATGATTATTGGGTCAGGCATAAGATTAAAGTCTACCCTTTTAAATTGGAATGGATTTCCGCACTACTCTGATTACTACTAGAGCAGAACATGATCAAGCTGCCTGAGACCAAGTTTCCTAAGCAAGATGGTCTTGAAACCCTTGCAAATTACTGTGCTTACCATCGGAGGATTAACCACTCCATAAGGGAATGCTACATGCTCAAGAATTTTATCGAGGTTCTGATTCAGAAGGGTCAGATAAAACTCGAAGAGCTAAAGAAGGCATTCGGGGTAGTAGAATCTTCCTATGCAGTGATAGTCCACGAGGAAGATGAAGCGCCTGATCTCCTTCAGACCTTGTTCGTCATGATGCTTCAAGAAGGCCTCATAACACTAAAGATAGCAAGGCAGCCCCAACACCTTGCTCAAGGAACTGAGAACTATTGGTGCCCATACCATCAGATATGGGGCCATGACTTGGGTGAGTGCTCCAGTTTCCACGACATAATCACGTAAAAAATGTAGGGATGTCAAGAAGATTGTAACATTTTTTAAAGAGATCCCCAAGTCACTGCTCCACCGGTGTGAGAGGGTCTCCCGACACAACGCTTGGGTAAGGATGATTTAGATCCTGCTGAACCCTCAACTTCTCAATCATGGACAGTCTACCACAAGTGATGCAGACTCAAGTCCTTAAAGTGAGAGGTAGTTCGTCAAGCTAGGGTTGTTCACAAACCTAGCAAGATGGATCAACAACCTCCCATGGAAACCAAGAGGAGACAGGCCCCAAGGGCTGCTCACCAAAAGAAAAGGTTCCTCAACTGCCAGTCGAGCAAGAATTTCTCAAGCCCCTTCCTCCCTTGCCGACTTTATAGGACTTTATCCCCGGCACAATTATCCTTACTTTCTCATTTCACCAAGAGGACATCCCTGGGACATCTTCTGATCATGGCATGTCCAATGAGGGTGACGACATTAAAAGCACCCCTCAATGGTCTAAGCAAGGAAATGACCTAAAAGACTCCTTGCACACGTCCAATTGTAGTGATGACGTAAAAAGCTACCCAGATTAGTTCGATGAGGAGAACGACCTTAAAATTCCCTCACTTACTGACCCTTCTACATCTTCTTCTTTTGCTTCTCATCACTAACTTACGGACCTCGTAACTAGAACTATATTCTCAGTGCATCAAACAGTTGTGAGACCACCACCATTGGATCTGGCATGGACAAAAAACTCCACGGGTAAAGTTTTGGCTTCATTAGTCAGTTCAAAATAAAGTTATGGGTAAAACACCAAAAAGGGGTAGGTCGCATGCTATTCCTGTGAGGCCTCCCTACACTAATCTCCATTAAAGGAGGCTACCGTGCATAGTCTCGAGCAGCAACTTCAAAAGCGCGTCACTCATTCTAAGTCTAATTGCTCTTAAATTTGGTAAGCATGTTCGTCTCATCAAGACGAGCATTTTGATATGTGACACAACTCATGACGACACCCGAGCAGAGAGAAAAATTAGAGATAATTTGATGACTTGGGAAGATAGTTGTAGAAAATTCAACAGCGGCACGCTTCGCTCGAGCAGGCAAATCATGACGCTCGCATAGCTGATCGACACGAAACTATTGCATTATGTGCGTAAGGTTTGAGGCTATGTCTGGTCTAACCGCCATGTACGATGAATGGTTAGATTTCACATGCCGAGGCATCGAAGCTGCTATAAATTGTGGCTGTTGGATTTTCAAATTCTGGCAAAAATCCCAAGTCAACAAAATCTTTGTTCGGATATGAAATCGAGCTACGTTTATTGCCATGTGATCATGACAACACGCTCAGTGTGATTCAGCGAAGAAACTAAAGAAAAAAATCAAGAAATAAGCACACTATCTGTCCAAAGTTTGTATTGTTCATCCAAATTTTGAGTTGCATGATCATGGCCTAAAAACACGATCCATAGGTTGAAGTTGGTATCAAATCGATCGCCATACCCATCCTTACAAGAAAACAATGATCTTTCGGTCAAATGGGCACCAGAGCAATGTCGAACAATCCATGGAAGATCCTACATATTCTAGAGCAGCATCAAGGACTGCTTTGAAATTTCACACATTGTTGGGCTGGAGCAAAACAGTCCTTTTGCACAAAATTTTAGAATTTTTTTTAATTGAATTAAATTGTAGTTATCATCACTTTAGGTAGTTTTTGGGCATCCACCCATGTTTGGGCCCAATTCTATAAGTACAAGCTAAACACAATTGTTAAAGGACCATTGATTATTCAATACTCATCAATAACATTTGAGAGTTTTCACATTCAAATTGTGAGCATGTCTTGGAGAGAGAGAGGAGAGAGAAGAAAAGTTTTGGTACCCTTTGGTGAAGGTAATTTTCTCTCTCTTCCTCTCATCTCTCACTTTCTCTCTACTCTCATCTCTCTTTCTCTCTCATCATCTCTATCTCTCTTTTTCTCTACTTATCTCTATCCATCACTTTTTGTCTCCTCTCGTCGATCTTTCTTTCATATTTCTACTCTGATCTTCTTTATCCACTTTCCTTCTTTTTTTTTATCTTTCCTGTCTCTTTCTTCTCTTTCCCATTCTCTCTTTTGCTTTTTCTCTCTTTCCTTTCTGTTCATGCATGGTGGAGTCTATCGCCTAGCATGATTTCTTCTTGCTTCAGAGACATGAACAACGAGCCGGGCCTTAAGCCAAGTGGCGGGCTAGGCCTCTCTCAAAGTCTCATTGTCTTCCCTTCTATCATGAACGATAAAAGCACATCGCCGTCCATGTTCTCTCTCCTCTTAATCTTCTGTCATGAACGTTAGAAGCACATCACCGCCCATATTTTCTCTCTCCCCCTTTTCTCTGTCATGGATGGTAGAAGTACATCGTCATCCATGTCTCCTCTCCTTTCTCTTAATCTTCTGTCATGGACGGCGGAGGCACATTGTCACTCATGTTTCTCTCTCCTTCTATTCTCTCTCATGGATGGTGAAAACACATCGCCATCCATGTCTTCTCTATTTCTTCTCATTCCTCTGTCATGGACGGTAGAAGCTCATTATTGTCCATGTTTTCTCTCTCTTCTTGTTCCTCTATCATGGGCAGTGGAAGCTCATTACCGCTGGTGTTTTCTGTGTCTTCTTATTCCTCTTTCATGGACGGCAGAAGATCATCGCCATCCATGTTTTCTTTCTTCTTGTTCCTCTGTCATGGGCCGTAGAAGCTCATTGCCACCCATGTTTTCTCTCTCTTCTTATTCCTCTATCATGGACGGTAGAAGCTCATCGTCGTCCATGTTTCTCTCTCTCCTTGTTCCTTTGTCATGAGCAGTGGAAGCTCATTGCTGCCCATATTTTCTCTCTCTTCTTGTTCCTCCATCATGGGCGGCAGAGGGTCATTGTCACCCTTGTCTTCACTTTCTTCTTACCCTTTTGTCATGGATGGTAGGAGCTCATCGTCGTCCATGTTCTCTCCTATCTTTTCTCTCATCGCTGCCGATGTTCCCTTGCTCTCTTCTCTCTCTTTCTTCTTCATCCTTTTTCTTCCCTCTTTCCTATTTCCCTTTTTCCTTTCTCCCTCATTGCTCATCTTGTCTTCTTCTCACATGCACATCGATAGTATTATGCATGTTTCTCTTTCTCTCTCTTCTTTCTTCTCTCTCTCTGTCATTTAACAAAGAGAGGCAGAGACAAACATTGCCTTGATAGTCTTGTTGTCTAACAATATTATTGTTAAGTCGGTCTTAGTTATCGTGCCAGCCTTACTGCCACGATAGGCTAGCCATTGTGCCAGGCTGGCTGATGATCATTCTGGCGTCTAGTAGTATTTATGTTGTGCGGGCTAGTTACCGTGCCTGTCTTGCTACCACCACGGGACAATCACTTGCGGATCTAGCTGCTGCGTTAGTCTCGCCACTTAGTCAAAATTCTTTTAATCTACCTCTTTCTTCCTCCTTTACTTACCCTCTAACCCTTTTCTTCTTTTGGATGTGCACGTCTGTGTACAATTGTTCAAAGACAAGGTGAGGTCTCTTTCATCCCACTTGTCTTGTAAAACTAACCATGTGTGTGTGATTGCAAAAGCAAGAGAATACAGGCCAAGAGAGGCGATTCGGAACTTGTTTTATGACTGGGGGGCTTTCTTTGTGATCTAAGAGGGCACCTATGCAAGCCAGCCCGAGTAAGTCCCAAATCCACCTTAAATTCCTCTCTCATCCATTGGCATACCTGCCTTCGCTCCTGAGTGAGGTTCCCGAGAGAGCGATCTCAAAGTCCCAGGTTCCCCGAAAGTGGAGATGCATGCCGCCCGATCAACCAGATCCGGAGGGCGAGATCGAAACACCTAACGAGCTTGGTGACTCCACTGGGGACTTACTACCCCTTCATCGAGTCATTCTTGTTTGGCTAGTTTTTCCATAGTTTCTTTGTATTCACACACCACATGGCTGTTGAGTCTTAACGCATTTATCTGAATTGAGGATTTTTTGATCCCTGCATTCACGAGCATTCCTCGGGAACAAGTTCCTCGAACTTTGTTCCCAACCTTCCTTTTGAGTGAAGACCTAGTGCGTAGCTCCCAAGTCTTAACTCAGATAGGCGTGAGGAGGGACTTAAAGGTCCGTAACTCCACTTCTCCTTGCCCTAGTGGAACTTCCATCGAGGTGCCCTGCATCGGGAGCACATTTGCTACCACTCACATCAGGCACGCTGCCACTGGTAAGTGACTTGTAGGTTCTATTACCGAGGTATGTTGGAAGGCTAACTAATCCCTTACTATAAAAGGCAAAGAAATTGTCATTGCCTTTGTGAGTTGCTGCAAGGCTACCCCCACATTCTTGCACCACCACAAGTCTCTACCCTTAGAGGCTTGCCACATTGAGGCAGATACCTTGGGGCCGTCACCTCTGGCACACACTATAAGGCACGTGGGTCATCCACTAGAGCCACACCTCGGGGCTACTTTTATGTTACCTCGAGTCAATGTCCAAGATCAGGCCTCCCAAGGCCAGGTACTGCATACGTTGTGCCTTTACATCCCAGCACTCGGGGCAACGCCATCACTGCATCAACCCGAGTACATGGAAGATGACCCCCTCGTCCTCCTACTCCGCACACACTAGCACACCCTGTAAGGGGCAAACTTCCACCTGTTCTCTTACAAACACTTGCTCGCAGTTCTTGGCCTCCTAATGCCGGACCACCTGCTCGAGCCCGGGTTGATCCCAAAGTCACCCATGATCCTTTTTCAAGGGGTGCACAAGCGTCTCCGTAGAGGCAGTCCCTCGCTCCAAAATCAGGCACCATCATGAGTCAACCCTTCTCTTACCTGCTTCTCCCCCTTCGAGCAAGCACCTCCAACCATGGTACTCGAAGACCTTCTCTAAGAGTGCCATCTTGAACCAGCCCTGTCATCTTGATCATGTCTCTGGAGCCCATAATAGACCTCGACGCAAAGATTTTATAGGAGATCAAGTCCTTCATCCTCCCCGGCCTAAGATGACCCAAGTTCTTGGCTCACAACTGTTGCTTCACCTAATAGAAACAACTCTTTCTTACAAAAGAAGGGCCGACCAGCCGCAGTCTCGATCCCAATTCTGGAATGAGGTCCATCAAAACCTCAAATCCAAACGCGATAGGGGTTTGTAAATTCTGACTAGGGAAGCAACCAAGATGGTCGTGGCAACCAGCTCTGATGACCCTCTTCACCTGAACCCCTTCTACCCTCTTCAGATGATAAAGCCTGAAGAAGAAGTCCATAAACCATGCGCTATGGTTAGTGTTGAAGAAAATGACCCAGCCACACAGTAGCAACGACCCCAAGACTGTCGAGAACTAGCCCTCACGTGATCAATATACAAGACTTGAGTCCAGTCAGGGCATATTGATCCCTTGCCGACCGATCTGCCAAAGTGCAACCCGTCAAGACAAGAAGCCCTCAACTGGAACTAAGGCTAACTTCCCTAGAGAAACAGCCAGTGTAATGGTTGTAAACGAGCCTGGAGATTCTCACGAAGAGAGCATGAACAAGTTTGAAGACATGATGCATGCAATGATGAAGAAGATTGATAGCATAGATGCCAAACGACAATCAACTAACCATGAGGTCGATTCCTATCACTCAAATGATGCACCTCTGAGGCAACCCCTTCCCTCTACCTCACAGGACAGTTTTGTCACCCACCCCATCGCACAAGTAGATATTGATGCTATGGTGACCCATAGATTAAAGAATAGACAAATTATGGGAATACAGGGTACAATGCCTTATAAAAAACCATACCCTTCATACATTGACTAGGTGTTGTTTCCCTCAGATTAAAAGAAAGGGAAGTTTCCCTTGTTCAATGGAACCACCTCCCCAAATCAGCTTATCGACCACTTTTAAGAAACATGTTGAGAGACGGCGACTGATGATAGACCCCTTCTCCATCAGTTTGTTGAAACCCTCGATGGCCCGGCTTTCTAGTGGTATGCTAGGCTTTTCCCAAATTCAATACTTACTTGGGCAGAAATGGAGAAACTGTTCCACCAGTGTTTCTATGAGGTCGAGAGAGAGGTTCAAACCATCGAGCTTCTCACCTTGACCCAAGATCTCGATGAGCTTGTGGATTAATGCATATCAAGATGGAGAAATTTGGCCGCTCGCCATCCCAATCCCATTCCTGAGAAGGAAGCGGTTCAAACCTGTGTGCGGAACATGCAATCTGAGATTGCTCTAAATGTTGAGGCCTCCAATCCGACTTCCATGTCTGAGTTGATCTCCAAGTCGGTCCGCGTAGAAAGCCTATCACGCCACCATGGCAGGTCATGACAATAGTCTGCAAGCTCAAGAAAAAATAGGGGCAATGGTAGCTCTTGGACTAATACCCAGGGCAACCAACCAAAAGGAGTGATCAGCACAGCGGTCACTATAAGCGATCCAAAGAAGGCTCCCTTCAAAACTTTGGATCTTTCCAAAGGGGTAAACGTAGCGAAAGTTCCTCAAACAGGCAAGCAACAACAGTCATACAACTGGGTATCCCCACCAGCGAACCTTAATCGGAATGATTAATGGACTAGGCATTGAAATAAAGTCGACCCCTTAAAGAAGGAATGAGTCCCTGAACTACTCTAATTATTGCTGGAACAGAACATGATCGAGCTTCTAGAGACCAAGTTCCCTTATCAAGCCGGACTCGATACCCATGAAAATTACTTTTCTTATCATCGAACGATCAACCACTCCACAGAGGATTGGTACATACTAAAAGACATTATCGAGGCCTTGATTCAGAAGGGCCAGATAAACATTAAAGAGATAAAAAAGGCATTCTAGATGGTTGAAGCCTCCCACATAGTAACAATCGAAGTGGAAGGCGAAGCGCCTGATCTCCTTTGCACCTTGTTTATTATGATGCTTCAAGAAGGCCTTGTCCCACCAAAATTGGCAAGATAGCCTTGACGCCTCCCTCAGGGAACTGAAAAACCATCGGTGCCCGTTCCATCAGATACGGGGCCACGACTGGAGCGAATGCTCTAGTTTCCATGGTATAATCACAAAGAAAATACAAGGATGACATTACAACATTCTAGAGAAAGATTCCCAAACCATTGCTCCACCAGTACAAGCAAGATTCAACTAAGGCAGTTGAAAAAGAAGCTAGCTCAGGCAACTGGATTCTTAACAGTTGCTGACGCCTTGGCGGCTCAAGCCAAAGCGGAGCCATCTTCTTCAAAGAAGCACAAGAAGTCAAAATCGAAGAAATCCCAATGGCCCCCGAAGACTAACTTTGAGCTGAGACTGAGAGAATCAAGGGAGCAAAGCTTCTATTCTCAAAAAGCTTACCACATTGTACAAGTCTATGAAGTATCAACCAGCACGAGACAAACACTGCAGACACCCATTCAAAGACCGTGTGATTCATACGAGGATGTTTCTCATCCCACAATTGCTGAATCTCAACTTCCCTATAACCTTTAAATTAAACTCCCACAGTTAGATACGATGTCCATATTCGAAGCTGATCTTTTTGTGTCTCAGTTCGAGAAAGATGAAGAAATCATGACCTACCCGGGAGCTCTATTAAAGGAGGAGATGTCAGGATCTTGAGTCTCTGCACTTGAGATTAATGAGAAGACATCTGAGGTCAATGATGAAGAGTTGCTATAAGCCTCAGAAGAATGGGAAAAAGGCAGACATGCCACAACTCATGACCTTGAGGAGATAAATCTAAGAGATGAAGCCGACCTCAAACCGACTTTCATTTAAGCAAATATGTCATCAGAAGAGAAGGAGAATTTTACTGTCTTCTTGCAAGAAAACCGAGATGTCTTTGTCCGGCAGTATCATGAGATTCCTGGTTTAGATCCTCGAGTCTCAGTTCACCATCTCGACATCGATACCTCTATCAATCCTGTCAAGTAGAAATCAAGAAGGTTCAGGCCTGACCTCGAAATGTAGATAGATGCTGAGGTGACCAAACTCAGACAAGCTGTCTTCTTTCGTGAAGTCAAGCAAATGTTGTTTCAGTCTAGAAGAAGAATGGTGAAATCAAAATTTGCATCGACTTCCGCAACCTAAATACCGCCTATCCCAAGGATGACTTCCTGTTGCCATTCACAAAGATGCTCATTGAATCTACGGCTCATTGTCATATATTCTCCTTTCATGGATGGATACTCTGGGTATAATCTGATACGAATGACACAAGAAGATGAGGAAGCCACCGCATTCTTGACTCCAAAAGGGGTCTTCTGCTAATGATGCCTTTTGGATTGGAGAATGCTGGTGCCACATATCAGAGGGCAATGACAACCATCTTCAAGGATATGATGCATAAGGAGGTTGAATGTTGTGTAGATGACTCGGTGACAAAATCTAAAGAGAAATACTCTCATATGAGAGACCTCGAAAGTGTGTTCAAGCTGTTACATCTTAAAATGAGCCCGCTGAAATGCGCTCTTAGTGTCCGTTCTGGAATGTTCTTGGGG
Source organism: Amborella trichopoda (assembly GCF_000471905.2). Next base: position 1,372,974 of record NW_006496667.1, on the reverse strand, counting down.
TTCATTGTTAGACACTGAGGCTGGAAGTTGAGCCAGTCAAGATCAAGGAAATCCAAGAAATGTCATCGCCAACTACACTATGAGAGCTGCGCTCTCTTCAAGGGAAGTTGGCATATATCCGTAGGTTCATCTCAAATCTCTCAGATTGCTGTAAACCCTTTACGCACCTATTAAAGAAAGATACCCCATTCATCTGGGATGAAGCATGTCAGGTAGTCGTAAATGACATCAAGCATTATTTGTTCAACCCTCCAGCGCTCTCAACACCGGTACTGGGAAAACCTCTCATCCTCTACATGACAACTCTGGACGAGTCACTCGAAACATTGTTGACACAGAATAATGATGAAGGAAAAGAAACCGCACTGTACTATCTCAACCTTAGGATACAAAGGGTCGAGAGGAATTATCTCCTTATAGAGAAGATGTGCATGGACCTAATCTTTGCGATACAAAAGCTCCACCACTACTTGCTCGGTCATGAAGTAAAACTTATATCGAAGGTAGATCCCATAAAGTTTCTCATGACACGCCCATGCCTGTCAGGACGCCTTGCTAAGTGGGCATTATTGCTGATGGAATTTGACATCACATTTGTCCCACAAAAGGCCATCAAGGGCCAAGCCTTGGCTGATTTCCTCGTAGCACACCCCGTATCAGTGGAATCACCTTTATCAAGTAACCTCCCTTATGAAGAAGTATTATGTGTAGAACTTTCGTATGCATGAGAGATGTATTTCGATGGAGCGTTCCAATCTGGTCGAGGAGGTTCCGGAGTGGTATTTCTGACTCCGAAAGGAGTATTATTGGCACTTTCTTTCTCTCTCATCGAGGTCGGTTCTCATAACGAGGCAGAATACTTGGCCCTTATAATTGGATTGGAGATGTCCTGTGATCTAGAATTCGAGTAGCTCAAGATCTATGGCGACTCTGAGTTGGTCATTCACCAGCTTATAGGGATCTAGGATATAAGAAAGGACACTCTCAAGCCCTATCACGATACTATAAAATCGTATATGGCCCATAGTGAGGATGTATCATTGAGCCACATCCCTAGGAGCCTAAACTCACAGGCCGATGCACTGCCAAAACGCAAAACTACAATTTAGTTATCCTCATCAGGACCCGCGCCGATCTGGGTGGCAGAGTGGAGACATATTGAACTAAGAATTGAGGTAGAAGTAGATGATGAGAGAAATCTCTTCCCCGAGTTCCGTCCTTACCCATTCGAAGCACTTCTATCAGCAAAAGAAGTTATCAAGACTGAACATGAAATGGCATGGGATTAGGGAGCTAAGGTTCAAAACCAAGAACTGGAGTTCTTCGACCCAATATGCGCAGAAGTTGAGCAGGCAAAAGATTTGAGAGAGCCCATCACTAATTTTTTAAGATATGGTAGACTCTCGGAGGATCATGCCGAGCATAACAGTGTACTACTAATGTCTACCAAGTATACCCTCGTTGAAGGGGATGCTCTCTTCAGACAACCATTTGATGATATTCTTCTTGGATGTTTGTATGCGTAAGAAGCAAATAAGGTCCTCGAAGAAGTACACTTAGGCATTTGTGGAATGCATCAGTCCCTCCCCAAGCTTTATGAATGGATACACAGATTGGGGTATTATTTGCTTTCGATGATTGTTGATTCCTTAAACTATACTAAAAAATTCCAGGTGTGCCAAATACACATCAGCCTTGTTCATCAGCCTCCAGAACCCTTACACCCTATAGTGACATCATGGCCCTTCTCACAACGGGGTATGGACATTGTAGGGCATATTGACCCACTTTCAGCAATGGGTCATATCTTTTTTGTGGCTGCGACAGATTATTTCTCCAAGTGGGCTAAAGCGGTCCCCCTTAAGCAAGTTCCTAGGACCACAATGGTGAATTTCGTTCGACATCATATCATATACCGGTTTGAAGTACCAGACCGAATTATATCTGACAACGACCCTTAATTCAAAAGTCACCACATCAATCACTTGGTTAACCAGTTTAGTTTCGAGTGGAAGTACTTGACTATGTACCATCCTCAAGCTAACAAATTAGTCGAGGCTTGAAATAAGACCTTGTGCAATGTTTTAAGGAAATTAGTATCAAAGACAAAGAAGAATTAGCACGAGAAGCTTCGTAAAGCCTTGTGGGCCTATCGCACTACCACGCCGAATGTCACCGATTCTACTCCTTACTCCTTAGTCTATGGGGGTAAAGCAGTTTCACCTCTTGAAATTCAAATCCCTTCGATACATATCATTGTACATCAAGGACTAACTAAAGATGAGAGAGTCAAACTTCGGTATCAAGAATTGGATGCACTCGATGAAAAGAGGTTGGAGGCTCAAAAAGAACTTGAACTCAACCAAGGAGTTCATGGCTACCCCCCACATTCCTACACCATCAGTCTCTATCCCCCACATTCCTACACCATTCTTACACCATCAGTCTCTATCCCTAGAGACTCAACACATCGAGGCGAAAGCCCTACGGTCTCCTCCCCTCACACATACCACAAGTCTCTGGGTCACCCACTCGAGCCACACCTTGCGGCAATCCTTGTGCTACCTCGAGTTAGCACTTAGGATCAGACCTTTTAAGGCTAGGTCCTGCACCTGCTGATCACATGCACCTCACTGCTTCGGGCAACGTCGTCATTACGCCAACCCGAGTACACGGGAGGTGACTTCCTCGTCTTCCTACTCAGCACACACAAGTGCACCCTGTAAGGGGCAGGCCTCCACCTGTTCTCTAATAGACACTTGCTCATAGTTCTTGGCCTCCAAAGGCCAGACCACTAGCTCGAGCCTGGGCTGACCCCCAGATCACCCGTGATCCTTCATCAAGGGGGCACACACACGTCGCCATCACGTATGTCCCCTTGCCCTCTACTTACGCCTCCTCATGAGTCAACCCTGCTCCTGCCTACTCCCACCTTCAGCCTTAGCACTCAAAGGTTTTCCCCAAGAGTACCATCTTGAACCAGTGTCAGCCAGTGGACAGCATTGGACCTGCATGTGTGTGAATGATCCATAGAGGTGTTCATAGCGGCATAAGAGCCAACCTATAGTGCAACAAGTGGTCTGGCATTTGGGATGTTAAGCTTTGCAGTTGCAGCGGTCATAGGACCTCTTTGGTTCGCATGCATGCGCATATTTGTTTGTGACCTATCACCGAGTTGCAAGTCGTGTGCTTTCCTATGTGCAATATTTAGATTGCCCCGAGCTGGGTGAATATTATGCAATGCAGTATGAGTGGCTTGAGAACCACTTTTATTTTAGGTCCTAAGAGACTCGAAGCAATTGAGGTGGTTGGAATTAGCTTTTGCATGCCCCGATTCATCACGGTGATGGCTGAGCCATTTGCCATGACATGTGTAAGTGTGTGTTGGATGGCTTTGGAGCCATTCAAATTAGATAATCTTAAGAGGGATCGACTAGCATGATGTGTGTGGGGCAATATACCAGTATGAGCAGTGCCCATGTTGAGTCGAGACAGGTTGCCCTTGTGGTTACCCATTGAAGCAATGGTCTTAGAAGAACCAGTTGTGAGAGAAAAGCGAATGGTCTTAGAACCACTCTTGAGCCTATGACTGGTGGGGAGTCCACCAGTAGCAGTGTGAACATGAAGGGCAATGATTTTAGAACCGCTCATGCAATTGACATCAATGGACTTTCCTTTAATGCCGGTAGAGAGGGAGTGAGGGATTTGGGGTCCCTTTATCGAGTTTACCTGAGCTTAAGCTTGAATGGTAGGGTCAGAGAGACCACTCAAAAGAAATATGGAAGTAGTAGATTGAAGAATCTTACTTCCCGTCGTTACATTCACAAATGTGGGAATAATGAAATTCCCAATTTGGATGAGAGCGGAGTAATTAGACTCCATTGCATTTTTTAAGAAAGAGTGAGATGAGATACCTGTTTGAGAGCGGATGAACCAACTAAAGGGTGACCTATCTTCAATGGAGTTGCCAGTTGGTTGAGACTGGATCTACCTCGCTCGAGCTCTTTTGGGGGCTCGGGTTCGATTGACCCCCTCTTGAACAACCATTTGACCACATGAGCACATGTCCGGTGCTTGCATCACATATGGATAGGTATGTTCAACTGTGATAGGATTTTAAAGCGATGAAGTTATGGACTCGAGAACCTACCTCACCGTGGTTTGAGTTCGTGGGATAAGCCCAAGTTATTTTCTTCTTGGATCAATGAACGAAAGCCCTCCAGCAGTCCAGCAGCTCGGTTTGAATTCGGGCCCCTTTTATAAACTCGATATCTCACATGGACTCTCACTTGAAAACTACTAATGAAATCCAAATATAGTATACTCCTCTTTGATGGGATTTATGGATTAATGGTTCTAGTTTTGGGGGTAGAGTAGTTAAAGAAATAATAAAGAGAGGGAAGAAAGAATAGAATAAGAATGAGAGAATGAGAACTTACTATTTGAATAAATTTTTCAGCACCTTGTGTCCCTGATGCGGAATAAAAGAGAAGCCGATCAATAAAGCCTTAACATACAATGTAATTTTTTACAGTCTCAAAATTTCATCAGAACGGGTCAGAATCTTCCTAAGGACTTAAAAAGGCTACCTGCCAAAGAAACAATTTCAGTAAAATCAGCCTCTAACACCTTGAAACAGACCCCGTAACTAAAACCTTATTTTTTGTGCATCAAATAGTTATGGGACCACTGCCCTTGAATCCGGTATGGTAGAAAACCCTTAGGGGTCAAGTTTCATCTTAAACAGACGCCCCAGGACAACATTATAGGTGAACATTAAAAAGCGGTAGGCTGCAGACTATTCTCGTGCAGCGTCCCTGCACCAATCTCCAGACTTCTTTGTTTAGTCACAAGCAGTAACTTCGGAGACTTCGATCTCAATCATTTCGAGTCGGATCACTCTCAAACCTTTTTGAGAGTGTTCATCTCATCAAGACAAGCATTTTGATTTGTGGTATGCCCCATGACGATGCTCAAGCAGGGAGAAAAACTAAAGAGAAGTTCACGATTCATGAAGACAGTTGCAGAAAATCAGCAGTAGCATGACCCACTCGAGCGACCGTATGATGATGCTCACATACCAGATCCATGCAAAACCCATTCTGTCATGTACGTAAGGTATGAGGCTATATCAGGGTTGAACCTCGCACATGATGAACTATCAGATTTCGCACACAAAGCCGACAAACTTGCTGTAAATTTCGACAGCTAGAATTCAAATTTCAGCCAAAAACCAAAGAGGACAAAATCTTCATTCGGGCACAAAATCGAGCTGTGTTTGTTGCAACACAATCGTGAGGCATGATCAGTACAATTCAGCGAAGAAATCAAAGAAATACATCAATAAATGAGTACACTATCGATCGAAAGTTTTCAAGATTCATCCAAAATTCAACTCCTATGATCGTGGCCTAAAAATGCATTCCATGAATAGAAGTTGGTACCAAATCTATCATTATGCCAAGCCCAACGAGAAAGCAATCATCGTTTTGCTAAACAAGTGCTGGAGCAACCTCAAATCATCCATGGGAGACCACGCATGTTCTAAGGCAGTAGCAGGGACTATTTTGGATTTTTGTGTATTATTGGGCAAGGGTAAAAACACCATTTTACACCAATATTTATATTTTTTTTATTCAAATAAATTGTAATTATCATTAATTACAAAAGATTTTGGGCATCCACCCATGTTTTGGACTCAATTCTATAAATATGTGTTAAACCTAATTATAAAGCACTTTCCTCAGTCTTCAATTTCTTGAATAAAATTTGAGAATTTTAGTATTGAGATTGTGGCATGTCTTAGAGAGAGAGGAGAGAGAAGATAAAGTTTGATACCCCTCAA
>NW_006496667.1:1321201-1349564 GCF_000471905.2 Amborella trichopoda | reverse complement strand
ATATAAATCCGACAAATTAAGAGGATTGAAGACTTAAAGAAAGATACCCTGAAGACTTTATACATCATAACCATGGTCCAAACTATATGAACTTTAAATATAACTGAGGTCTAGTTGATGACCTTAAACTGTACGGTTCTGGCTGTATGACTTTAAACTGCATAACCACGGTTCCGCTATATAACCTTAAACCATAATGCACATCCTAGCCACATGACGTTAAAGGACGGAGCACCGTGGTTCAAACTATATGACCTTAAACTGTAGCGGAGGTCTCGTTGCACGACCTTAAACTGTAAGGTCCTCATTGTATGACTTTAAACTGCATAACCATAGTCCAATTGTATGACCTTAAACCATAGTGTACGTTCTGACTGCATGGCGATAAACTATTTTGTATAGGTCCAGGAGGTATGACCTTTAAAACTTGCCCCTACATACGTGCACATGCCTTTACATGCACTTTCACGCACACCTTCCCTAACCTACCTGTTAGTGTGCACGCGCCATCTTCATTACCTCCCCAGTGTATCCATTCACTTCATCACCATACCTCATTCCCCAATGAGTCTCACCCGTGCTCACAAAATGGTGAACTATCCTGCCATCCATACTCGTTGTAAGTTAGTGGGTCACCATCACCCACTCACATTTCATACATCATCCATCTTTCATAAGTAGCTTAATGCCATTTCCCTAAGTGAGTCAAACCATCACCATACTCACTCCATGGCCTCCATAGACTGCCATTCATCTCCATTATGGTCCAAACTATATGACCTTAAATTGTAGTTGAGGTCTAGTTGCACGACCTTAAACTGCATGGTCCTAGTTGTGTGACTTTAAACTTCATAACCACGGTCCAGTTGTATGACCTTAAACCATAGTGTACGTCCTGGCTGCATAACGTTAAACTGTTTTGCACAGGTCTTGAAGGCATGACCTTAAACACGCTTTCACAAAAAAATGATCAAATAACGGGCATGATATATACCTTAACAAGGGAATGCTATGAGTAAAAATGACGAATGGGCATAGTCACGAAACCATGAGTAAAAGAGTTCCGTGAGTAAAAACCAGGTATGGTGAAAACCCAAAAGGGCATCATGAGTAAAAATAGATGAAAAGGATGGACATGGTCGAAAGGTCAAGCTCAAGCGAAAATCCACAAAGGACGCTTGAACCAATAAACAAGTTGATGCAACACTCGTCTCAACAGGCGGCTTCATCCCTCACTGAAAAGAAGAAAATGCTTGGTGTCACCATGCTAGGACTCCAAACATACGAGCTCTAAGAAAAAGATCCCGATAGCCTGAGTGTTGTAAAAGGACTCGAAAGAAAGAATACTTGCCAAGACGGCAAGACAAGTCTCATGAAAAAGAGCATCATTCCCACGAGGTTATGAGCACTTTAGAGCAGCAAATCAAATGATTGGCGTAGCTGCAAAGCAGTGGGAAGTGATTATCTCAATGAACTGAGGTACCCTACTTGTCAAGGAGTAACTTGTCAATCATAACTTTGGTGCGAAAAATTAGATGATTATCGTAGCTGCAAAGCAGTGGGTAGGGGCGGTTGTACCCAAAGTGGTTATCTCAATAAACGGAGGTACCATACTCGCCAAAGAATGACTGATGCACGAAGCAGATGGCACCAACGCAAGGCCTTTCGGCATACTATTCATGTAATACTCGAAACATGGCTCAACACCAGAGGATATACATAAAACCCAAACCAAATGGGACAATGCCCTTCGACATGGCACTCAATTGCCAAATGGGCCTGATTCTGACTGAAGTGGTCTGTACAAAATCCTCAGCTTGAGAATCACAAACAGTCCTCACGAGAGTGAGGACTTCGACAAGTTCCCTCAAAAAAGTCTCTTCTCCCCCTAAAGTCTCCACGGACGAACCCACGAACATTGCATCCCTACGTCTCAACATCCTAGTTACACCGTTACACAAATCTCCTCGACGTTCACTTGGTCCTTTGGCTAGGAAGAAAAAAAAGTAAAAACCAAAGGAAATTTTTCGAATGATTATCCATCTTGCTTCTCTTGAAGCACAACATTCGGCGGGGCAAGCTGTTTGAATGTATTTTTCAGCACCTTGGTCCCTGATAAGAAGCAGATCAATAAAGCCTACAAATTAGTGGAAATTCCTGACAATGTTAAAATGGCCTCAGAATTGGTCAAGATCTTCATCAGCACTTTAAAAGACCACCTATCAAGTTTCATCGTGATCAGAGATGTTTAAGGCAGTGAACACAAAGAAACAATTTCAGTGAAATTGGTCTCTAGCACCCTGAAATTGACCCTGCAACTAGAGCCACACTTTTGGTGTGTTAAAGAGTTATGGTACCACCACCATTAGATCCGACACAGCCAAAACCCCTTATAGTCAAGTTTCGGCTTAATCGGGCATTTCAAGACAAAGTTGTGGGTGAAATAACAAAAAGGGGTAGGACGCACACTATTATCGTGTGGCCTCACCGCATAAAAAAATCATTAACGAGGGTTGTTTCTACAAACACGGTCCGTCACTTTTAGAGCTTATATCTCACTCATTCTAAGTTTGATCGCTCCCAAATTTGGTGAACGTGTTTGTCTCATCAAGACGAGAAATTCGATATGTGGTATGCCCCGTGACGATGCCCGAGTATAGAGAACAACTATATTAAAGTTGCTGATCCGTGAAGGAAGTTGCAGAAATTTCAGCAGCAGCACGCCTCATTCGAGCAAAGATCATGACGCTCGCATACTCGATCGGCACGAAACCAATTGCATGATGTGTGTGAGGTCTAGGGATATCTCTGATTCAAACTTTGTGTACGATGAACTGTTGGATTTCACAAAAGAATGCATCAAGGCTACTGTAAATTTTAGTTGCCGAATTTCAATATTCCGGTAAAAAACTCAAGACGACAAAATCTTCATCTAGACACGAAATCAAGCTACGTTTGTTGCAACGTGATCGTGAGGGGCATGCTGAGTGTGATTAAATTGAGAAACATTGAGGAACGAGCACACAATCGATTCAAAGTTTTCAAGAGTCATCCAAAATTAAATCTCATGATCAACAACATGATTCAAGGCTCGAAGTTGGTATCAAAATGATTATCATGCCGAGCCCTGCAAGAAAACAATAATCTTTTGGTCAAATGGGCATCAGAACGACCCCAAGTCAACCATGGAAGATCACGTAAGTTCTCAGACAACAGTAGGGACTATTTTGGACTTTCACATATTGTTAGCCAGGGGCGAAACAGTCCTTTTGCACCCAAATTTAGAATTTCTTTAAATTCAATTAAATTGTAATTATCTTCAATTCTAGTTAGGTTTTGGGTGTACACCCATGTTTTAGCCCAATTCTATATAAACGGAGAATGCCTCACTATGCAAATAAGTGATTCATTCTTCTTAGATCACTCAATAAAATTCTGAATTGTGCTTCAGCTTGTGGAGAGAGAGAGAGGAGAAAGAAGAAAGGGGCTAATACCCCTTGAGAAAGTAACTTTCTCTCTCCTCCCCTCTTTCTCATCTCTATCTCTTTCTCCCTCTTCTTCTCATCTCTATCTCTTTCTCTCTCTTCTTCTCATCTCTATCTCTTCTTCTCGTCACTTTCTCTCTCCTCCCCTCCTTATCTTTATCTCTTTCTCTCTCCTCCTCCTTTCTGATCTCTATCTCTTTCTCTCTCTTCTTCTCGTCTTTATCTCTTTCTCCCTCTTTTTCTCATCTCTAGTTCTCTCTCCTTCTCTTTTGTTGCAGTCGGTGAAGCCTAGCGCCTACTGACTTCTCTCTCTTCTTATCTTCTGTTGAAATCGGTGAAGCTCAACACCAGCTGGATTTCTCTCTCCTCTTCTATTATAATCGGTGAAACCTAAAGCCAGCTGAATTTCTCTCTCCTCTTCTGTTGCAGTCTGTAAAGCCTAGCGTCGACTAGATTTCTCTCTCTCCTTTTCTATCACAGTCAGCGAAGCTTAACACCAGCTCAATTTTTCTCTCTCTCTCTTTTGTAACAGTCGCCAAAGCTTAGCGTCGGCTTGATTTTTCTCTCTTATTTTTCTTTCATCACAACCGGCTCAAGCCTAACGCCAGCTGGGTTGCTCTCTTTCTTCTCTTTTGTCACACTCAATGAAGCCTAGTGCCGACTGTACCTTCTCTCTTTTCTTCTGTCATAGTCGACGAAGCTTAGTGTCGGCTCCATCTCTCTCTCTTGCTTCTCTTCCATCACAATCGACGCAAGCCTAGCATGGTGGAGTTGCTTTCTTTCTTCTCTTCTATCACAGTCGGTGAAGCCTAGCACCGGCTGCACCTTCTCATTTTTCTTCTGACACAGTCGGTGAAGCCTAACGTCGATTATGTTTTCTCTCTCTTCTTCTAGCACAGTCAGTGAAGCCCAGCATCGACTGTGTCTTCTCTCTCTTCTCCACTATATAAACACTAGGTGAAGCTAGCACCGACTGCATTTTCTCTCTATTCCTTCTAACACAGTCGGTAATGCATAGCGTCAACTGCGTCTTCCTTCCATCACTCTCTTTTATTCTCTCACCTTTCATACTCTTCTCTTCTTTTCTCCTCCCTCCCTCCTCATGTTCCCTTCTTCTCTTATTTCATTTCTTATTCTTTCTTCATAACCATCATTATGTTATCCTTTCTTTCAACTAAGAGGGATTGAGGTTAGCCTCTCATGGTAGTCTTGTCGTCTAGCCATAATGTTGTTGTGCCAGGATTACTTGGCCCGCTTTATTGCCACGATAGATTAACCTTCGTGCCTAGCTAGTCGGTACTAGTAATGACATCTAGTAGTAATTCTGTGAGCCGGTCTTAGTTATCGAGCCCATTTTGCTCTCAAGCCAGGCCAATTATCCACCAGCTTAGTCACTACTCTGATCCTCTTGCTCAGCCGAATTCTTCTCTTTCCCATCTTTCTTCTCTTATTTTTCTCTCATTCTTTATGAATACGCATGCTTGTGTATGTTTGTCAAAGAGGAAAATGGTGAGGTCTAACCCACCTGTCTTATAACCTTTGCCATATATGTGTGATTGTAGAAAGCAGAAGAATACAAGCTAAGGGAGGCAATTCTGAACTAGTTTTATTATTGTGGGGCTTTCTTCGTGATCTAGTAGGCCGCCCACGTGAGCCAGCCTGAGTAAGTTCCAAACCCACCTTAAATTCCTCTCTTCATGGTTGGTAACACTTGCCTCTATTCTCAAATGAGGTTCCCTAGAGAGCGATCTCAAAAATTCCCCTGGTCTTCGCTCGAAACTTGAGACACGTGTCTCCTGATCCTTTAAGGATCCGGAGGGCGAGATCGAGGCACCTTACCAATCAGCTCTGACATGGAGGTTGGTTTGGAGGCCTCAACCTACAAAGCAATCTTAAGTTTTAGGTTTCGCACACAGGTCTGAACTGCTTCCTTCTCAAGCATGGGATTGGGATGTCGAGTGACCAAATCCCTCCACCTTACTATGACATGATCGACTGGTTCATCTGGATCTTGGGTCATGGTGAGAAGCTCAATGGTTTGAACATCTCCCTCATCCTCATAGAAGGTTGGTGCTGAGTTTGTGAGAAGCCGAGCATACCATTGAAAAGTTGGGCCATCAAGGGTTTCAACGAACTCATGTAGTAGGAGTCTCCTGTCAGCTGTTGTCGCTCGACATGCCGCTTGGAAGTGGGCGATATGTTGGTATGGGCATGTGGTACCATTGAACAGGGGAAACTTCCCTTTCTTGTAGTCCGAAGGAAATGACACCTGATCAATGTATGAAGGGTACGAATTTTGATAAATCATTACACCTTGTATTCTAGGGATTTTTCTGCTCTTTAAGCTGTGAGTCACCATGGCATCGATGTCTGCCAGTGAGACGAGGTGAGGGACAAAATTATCCTGGGAGGTACAGCACCTGAGTGATGGGAGTTGACCTCATGGTTAGACGAGTGTCGCACGACATTTATGTGATCAATCTTCTTCATTATTGCATGCACCATGTCTTCGAATTTACTCATGCGCTCTTCCTGTGAGTCTCCAGGTTCGTTTACCATCATGACGTGGACTATTTCTCTAGGGAGGTCAGCCTTAGGTGCATCTGAGGGCTTCTGAGCTTGACAATTACACGTGGAAAATCGGTCGGCAAGAGATTAGTAAGCCCTGACTAGACTCGAGTCTTATATGCGGATTGTGTGAGGACCAGCTCTTGATGGTCTTAGGACCATGGCTGTTGGGTGGTCAGGTCGTCTTCTATGACACTGACCAAGGTGAAGGCTTCTCGCACTTCTTCAATCTTTGTGATTTGAAGAGGGTAGAAGGGATTTTGATGGAGGAGACCCTTGGAGCGGGGTGCCCCGACTTTTCTGGTCAGCTCCTTAATCAGAATCTGTAGTCCTCTATCTTGCTTTAGCTTTAGACTACAATAAACCTCTCTCCAGAACTGAGACTGGGATCGAGGTGCACATGCCTTCTTAAAGCATGAGAGGGTGGTATCCATAAGATGGAGTAGCGAATGAGGACCTTGGACGTGGGCCGGCTTGGGCTACTGCCTCAGAAGTTGAAGAACTTCATCAGCCATCAGGCCTTTTCCCTGAGCTCCTTTGTGGGCTCCAGAGTCATAGCGAACTTGATGAGGTTGGCTATTGATGGTACTCTTTGGGAACGTCTCCTATGTGTTTGGGTTGGCGCAACAACTGCATTGCCCTGAGCAGTGGGATGCAAATGCATGCGCACAGGTTTCGCCCAAGGAGGCTTGACCCTGAACGCTTACTCGAGGTAGCACAAGGGCTGCCTCAAGGTGTGACTCGAGTGGATGACCCACGAGCCTTAGTGTGTGTACATGAGGTGAAGGCTGCAGGGTCTCCTTCTAGATGTGTCGAGCCTCTAAACATAGAGACTCGTGCTGACTCGTGGTGGTGCAAGAACGTGGGGGGAAGCCTTATGGTGACCGACAGAAGCAATGGCCAAAATGGGACCGGGCAGCCTTTCGACGTACCTCGAGAATAGGACTGACAAGTGATTTTTTGGTGATTGGGTGCATACTGTGAGTGGCAACAAACGTGCTACAGATACAGGGTGCCTTGGTGGAAGTTTCACCAGGGCGAAGAGATGGGGAGTTAGGGACCTTTAAGCCCCTCCTCACGCCTATCCAGGGTAAGATTTGAGAGCTAGACACTGGGTCTTTGCTCAAAAGGAAGGTTGGGAAAGAAGTTCGAGGAACGTGTTTCTGGGAGAAGTTCGTGAATGTGGGGATCAAAAAATCCCCAATTCGGATAAACAGGTTAGAGAACTCAGAAGCCATATGTGGTGTGTGCAAACAGAAAAACAAAGGCAAAACTAGCCAAAAAAAGACTATCCGATGAAGGGGTAGTAAGTTCTCAGTGGAGTTGCCAAGCTGGTTAGGTGCCTTGATCTCGTTCTCCGGATCCAGATGATTTGACAGCATGTGTCTTGGGTTTCAGGTGAACCCGGGACTTTGAGATCGCTCTCTCAAGAACCTTGCTCAGGAGCGAGGGCAGGTATATCAACCGATGAGAGAGGAATTTAAGTTGGGTTCAGGAATTACTCGAGCTAGCTCACGTAGGTGCCCTCTTAGATCACGAAGAAAGCCCCCAGTTCTACAACTGGTTCGAAATCACCTCCCATGGCCTGTATTCTTCTGTTTCTGCAATCACACACACGTGGTTAATTTTACAAGACAAGTGGGTCGTGTGACCCCACCTTGTCTTTGGGTGAATGTACACAGGGCGTGCATATTCAAAGGAGAAAAGCGAAGAAATGTTGAAGTGAGGGTTGGGAGAAGGAAGAAGAGAGAAGAAGAAGAAGAAAAGAAAGAGCCATTTGACCAGGTTACTAGCCTAGAACAGTGGCTAGATTGGCATGATGATTGACTTGATGTGGTATCAAGACGGGCACTGTAACGAGACCAAAACGACGACAATACTACTCAACGACAGAACACTAACACCGACTAACCTAGCACAATGGCTAGTTCAATGTGGCAGCAAGATAGGCACGGTAACTTAGACAGGCACGGTGGCAATAATGCTCGACGATGAGACTATGATGATAGTGTTATACTTGTCCCTTAGTCAAATGAGAGAGGAAGAAGAAGAAGAAAGAGAAAAATAAGGGATAAAAAAAGCAATGAGAGAAAGAGAGAGAGAAGAGAAAAGAAATGAGAGAGAAGAAAAGAGAGAAAAAGAAGAGAGAGAAATGACGAGAGAAAGAAAAGATAAAGTAGAAGAGAGAAAGAAGAGAGCGAGGAGAAGAGCGAGAGTACATGGACTACGATGGACTTTTGTCTTCCATGATAGAGAGAAGATAAGAGAAAAAGAACCTGAATGGTGATGGACTTTTTTTGTCCATGATAGAAAGAGGAGAGAGAAAGAATATAGATAGCGATGAACTTCCACCATCTATGGCAGAGATAAGAAGAGAGAGAAAGAACATGGATGGTGATGGACTTTCGTCATCCATGATAGAGAAAGAGGAGAGAGAAATAATGTCATGCATGATGATAAGCATCGCCGTGCACCTCATGAGAAAGGGGTTAAGGCTCGGCTCACTATGCATATTTTTAGAAGATAAAAGAAGGCTGAGAACGTCATACCTGGCGATGAGCATCACTCTGCACGACTGGAGGGGAGAGAGAAAGAAATAAAAGTGGAGGCAAGAAAGATAGGGAAAGAGGAAGAGGAAAGAAAAGTAGAGAGAGAAGAAAGGAAAGAAGAGAGCGCAAAGGAAAGCGGAGAGAAGTTGGCAAAGATCCAAAGGAGAAAGAAGGAAAGAGAGAGAAATATATTAGGAAAGAGAGGAGAAGAATAAGGAAAGAGAGAGAAAGAGATTAAGAAAGACCGGAGAAGAATAAGGAACAAGAGAGAAAATAGGTACGCACGGCACTGTCACCACCACATGTGTCAAAGAGAGAGGAAAATAGAAAGATAAATTTGTGCACGGCTCTGCCATTGGTGTGCATGTTCAGATGGAGAGAGATAAAGAGAAAGATAAAGCAGAGAGAAGAAAGTAGAGAAAGACTTGTGCGTGGCATTTTGATCACCGTGCATGTTCAGATAGAGAGAAACAGAGAGAAAGACAGAGTGGAGAGAGAACAAAGAAAGGAGATAAGCAAGAAGAAGAAGAGAGAGAAGAAAATGCACATGACATTTCCATCATCGCGCATGTGAGATAAAGAAGAAGAGAGAGAAGAAAATGCACATGTCATTGCCATCGCCATGTGTGAGAAAAAGCAAAAGAGAGAAGAAAATGCACATGACGTTGCCATTGCCATGTGTGTGAGATAGAGAAAAAGAGATAGCAGGAAATGCACATGGTGTTGTCATCACCGTGTGTGTGAGATAGAGAAAAAGAGAGAGAAGAAAACACACATGGCATTGCCATCATCGTGTGTGTGAGATAAAGAAAAAGCAAGAGAAGAAAACGCACACGGCGATGCCATCACTGTGTGTGTGAGATAGAGAAAAAGAGAGAGAAGAAAATGCACATGGCGTTACCAATGCCGTGTGTGTGAGATAAAGAAAAAGATAAAGGAGAAAACGCACACGGCGTTACCATCATCGTGTGTATGAGAAAGAGAAAAAGAGAGAGAAGAAAATGCACATGTCATTCCCATCGTCGTGTGTGTGAGATAGAGAAAATAAAGAGAGAGGGGTTCATGCATGACACTGCCATCGCCATGCACATTTAGCCAGAGAGGAATAGAGATAAATATCGAGAAGAAGAAAGAGAGAGGAAGGGACACACACATCGCCATCATCATCGTGTGAGTTAGAGAAAGATAAGGAAGAAGAAGTAAGAAAAAAGAGAGGAAGCAAGAGAGAGAAGGAGGAAAAAAAGAGAGGAAGGTAGAGACGAGAGGAGGAGAGAGAAAGAGATAGAGACAAGAGGAAGAGAGAGAAAATTACCTTATCGAAGGATACCAACCCCTTTCTTATCTCTCCTCTCTCTCCCTCTCTCCAAGACGCACCCACGAACTCAAAGAAGAAACACAAACTTTTATTGATCAATTGAAGGTCTGAGGGGCAATTTGGCCATCCCTTTACAATTAGGTTAAGCATTTATTTATAGAATTGGGCCCAAACATGCGTGGATGCCCAAAAGCTATCTCAATTGATGATAATTACAATTTAATTGAATTAAAATAAATTATAAAAATGGGTGAAAAATGATTGTTTGCCCCTACCTAACAATTCATGAAATTCTAAAACAATCCCTACTACAGCCTTAGAACGTGCGTGATCTTTCGTGGATGATCTAGAGTTGCTCTGGTGCCCATTTTTATGAAAGATGATTATTTTCTTGTAGGGCTCAGCATGACGATCAATTTGATATCAGCTTTGAGCAATGGATCGTGTTTTTAAGCCACGATCATATGACTTGAAATTTGGATAAATCTTGAAAACTTCGGAATGATAGTGTGCTCGTTTCTTGATTTCTTTCCACGATTTCTTCATTGGATCACACTAAGAATGCGGCCACGATCGCGTGGCAACAAACGCAACTCGATTTCGTGTCTGGACGAACATTTCACCGAAATCTAGAATTTCGACGCCAACATTTGTAATCACTTTATTGGCTTCGTGTGAAAAATTTGACTGTTCATCATTTTTGGAGTTCGGACCAGAGATAGCCCTAGACCTTACGCATACTATGGATCTGGTCTCTCATCAATTCATTCTCGAGCATCGTGATTTGACAGCTCGTGCGAGGCATGTCGCTGGTAATTTTCCTGCAACGTTCTTCACAGATCGACAACTTCTCTCTAGATTTTCTCCGTGTTCGGGTATCATCAGGTGGCGTTCCATATATCAAAATGCTTGTCCTGACAAGACGAACACGATCACAAAATTTGAGCATGATCCGACTCGGAATGAGTGATACTGCTCGAGACTGTAAAAACAACCACCTTTAATGGTGATTTGGTGCAGGGAGAGCGCACGAGAATAGTGTGCGGCCTAACCCTTTTTGGTCTTTTACTCATAACTTTATCTTGGAGTGGTTGATTAAGCCGAAACTTGACCCATAGGGGTTTTTTACCATACCAGATCCAATGGAAGTGGTCCCACAGTAATTTGACGCACCGAAAATGAAGATCTAGTACAGGGTCTATTTTAAGGTGCTAGAGACTGATTTTTTCGAAATTGAATCTTTGTTTACACTTCCTTAGACATGTCGGATTGCAACGAAACATGACAGGTTGCCTTTTGATGTGCTTCAGAACATTCTGATTTGGTTTGGAAAAATTATGAGACTGTCGAGAATTCCACTGTAATTCTGGCTTATTTACCGGCTTCTCTTTTTATTTCACATCGGCGACTAAGGTGCTGAAAAATGTGTTCAAATAATGGTCCTTTAGCGTGGGAGTTGACTTGCTATCTTTGTGATTCTTTTGACTTCCGAGTCCTTTCGTAAACGGACTCAAATAGTCGGATTCTTCTTGCAACTCGTATTTTAGGGTCCTGATATCAAGCGATCCTGACTGCAGTGATTTTTCTTTGGAATGCAGGCTGAAGCCACTTAGGAGGCTTGTGTTGCATCATCCTACATATTGGTCCAAGCACCCTTTGTGGGTTTTCCCTTGAACTTGGGAAGTGGAGCTGATGGGAGGATTTTCACCAACCTCCTTTATTCGTGGCTCTTTTACTGGTGACCTTTCGGCCACGTCCACCCTTTTCTTCCATTTTTACTCACGGTGCCCTTTCGGGTTTTCATTGTGCTTGGGTTTTTATTTTCACAGAACTCTCTTACTCATAGTATCGTGACCATGCCTGTCTGTCATTTTTACTCATTGCGTTCCCTTGACTAGGTGTACACCATGCCCGTTATTCTTTTTTTTTTTTGTAGAGGCGTGTTTAGGGTCATGCCGTCGGGACTGTGCGAAGCCTTTTACTGCCATGCGATTAGGACGTACACTATAATTTCAAGGTCATATAGCTGGACCGTCGTGGAGATGGATGGCAGTCTCTAAAGGCCATGCAGTCCCTTATCCTAACTCCACTGGGGATAATGGGTTGCAGCATGGGTGTGACGCCTACTAAGGATAAGGGACAATGGCTTGCTCCTGGCACCATTAGGGATGACAGACCACCCCCTGGGTGCAACTCCACTGGAGTAACCAGGTGCTAGCACATGTGTGGAGTTAGCATGGGGAGCACAACACACACGACGGTAACCAGGTGCTAACACATGCGGGGAATTAACATGGGGAGCGCAATACACACGACGGTGGACTTGAACGGTAGTAGCATTGATACGAATGACGTCAGTGCGAGCACGGGTAACATACGCGACGCTAGCATGCGCAGTGGCAACACACACAACGATAGACTTGATAACACAGCTGACGCTGGGCACAGCTGACACTAGCTTTTGAGAACATAGTCGATTCTGGGCCTTTGAGAACATAGCCGGCGCTGGTCGCAAGTTACACATATGGCAGTGACTTGTGTTCGAGCCTCAGGCCTGAGCCCGACCCAGTCCTAGTCCCTGATGCATGAGGTTTCATGGGCGGTGGTAAACTTCGTTCGAGCCTCGGGCTTGAGCCTGACCCGGTCTGGCCCATCGTCGTTTGGTCTTTAGGGAACTGACTGGCATTCCTGATTTGTTAGGTGCACTTCGGGGAAGCTTCACCTATATAAAGGGGTAAACCTCATTTTTACCATTTTACCGAAGGTAAAATGGCTAAGGCATTCTTAGCAGTGTGAGAGAGAGAGAGCTCTCGGAGAAACTTCCTACAAGAACAAAGAGCTTACAGACGAGGGTTGCGGGGAGTGTGATGAAGACACAGAGATTTCCTGTGAGAACTCCGGCTTGTACGCAGGTTATTTCCGGCAAGGGTTGCTATTTATTGGAATTGGGAAGCAGGGGGCTTTTCCGGGGCCTACAGAGATTGTTATTTCAAGAGTTTTGAAGAAGAAGGAGAAGGGGGTGGAAGTTGCGACATGGGAGTGCCGGTGAACTTTAGCTAGCTTTCGCGGGTTTTTCGTTGGTGTTCCACCACATCGGGAAGAAGACGGGAAGGTCCACCAGTATATTTTTGATGAGCGGAGGGTGGTTTCCCAGTGGTAAGCCGAAAGGTCGTGGGGGAGTGAACAGTCAATGATAGCAAACGGCCACTGGGAGGTGAATGGTCGTGGAGAGACAAGAGTCCATAGGCAGCGAATAGGCATCGGAAGGTGAACAGTCGCAGGGCATTGAAGGGTCTTGCAGAGTTGAAAGGTCACTTGCAGGCGAAGGGACATGGGAACCACAGGGTAGCAAGGACACGAAGGGTCTTGAGGATGTTAGATAATCACCGTCGTTAGTAATCAAAGCGTCGCGAGCAAACACGGGCGGCAATAGAAAACACAGTCGACGTTAGCCTTAGCCGGTGTTAGCTCTTAGTTAGACACAGGCGGCGCTAGTCCTTGAAGACACAGCCGGTGTTAGCCCTCAGGAAACGCAGTTGGCACTGGGCCTTAAAAACACAGTCGGCATTATTATTTTGAAGAAGCAATCGACATTATCCCTCAGAAAATGTAGCTGGCACTAGGCCATAGAAACACAACCCGCATTGAGCCACGCGCAGCAATCATTTCACATGGCGACGAATTGGGTAGGCAAAGGGTGATGACCAATGGTAAGGCCATGCTTATAGAACCTGTTGAAGCTCAAGTCCTCAAGCACAATTGTGAACTCCATGTTGTTTTGTGGAAGAGCCCTCGCTGTGAACAAGGTATGCTCTCCATCATAAGACAATTCCTTATCAGAGAAGCCTGCATTGTATGTTTGATATACTCGATCAAAGTGCTCCCACCTTCTTGTAATGTGAGAGAGAATTTTGGCCTATAACCGTCCTCTCCTTAGATGCAAGAGCAACACTGAGGTCTGCCGTTCTCTTTTCTTCTGATGCGAGGGAAATTTTTTGTCTGTAATGGAGGAGAGAAGAAAGAGAAGAGGATAGTGGAAGAGAAAAAAGGGACGAAGGCTGGTTTGGATTTAACCCAGCTCTTCAGAGAAAGAAGAAGAAAAGTAGAGAGAGAAAAGAGAGACGAAGACTGGTTTGATTTTTACCTAGCTCTTCAGAGAAAGAGGAAAAAAAGAGACAAAGGCTGGTCAATCTTTCACCCAGGTCATTCAGAGAATGAGGAAAAAGAGAGATGAAGGCTGGTCTATTTTTCATCCAGATCCTTCAGAGAAAGAGGAAAAAGAGAGACGAAGAAGCTGATATGTTTTTCTCCTAGATCCTTCAGAGATGAAATGTATCATTGGAAGAAGAGAGAAAAGAGGAACAAAGGCTGGTTTGGCTTTCACCCAGCAATTCAAAGGAAGAGAAAGGATAAGCGAAGGCTGGTTTGGTTTTCACCTAGATTCTTCAGAAAAACTATTCGTGTTAGGGAGAGGAAGAAGAAAAGGGATGAGAGAGGGCGAAGGTTAGCTTGGCTCTCACTAAACCTCCCAAAAAGGAGAAAAGACGAAAAAGAATGAGAGAAGAGAAGAGAAGAAAAGAGAGAAGAGAAGTGAAAAAGAGAGAAAAAGTTTGACCTAGCAGCTAGGCTGGCACAGTGGCAAGATTGACGAGGCGGCTGGTCTGGAGCGGCAACTAAATGGGCACAGTGACTAGACCGGCACGACGGCTAGACTGCTGGGCGACAAGACTGACATGGTGGCTGGTCTGGCGTAGTTGTAAGTCTGATGCAGCGGTTGGTCTGACATGGCTGCTAGACGGGCATGGTAACTGGATTGGCATGACGGTTAGACTGCCCGGTGACCAAGCTGGCACGGCGGCGAGTCTGGTGCAGTAGCTAATCTGACAGGCAACTAGATGGACACGGTAACTAGACCATCATGACGGCTAGACTGCTCGATGACAAGACTGACACGGCAGCACAAGGCTAAGCCTGCCCTTGGGTAAAGCAAGCAAAGGAGAGAGAGGAGAAAGGATAAAGAGGTCGTGCTCGACAGTATACACTGCGGTGCAAGACGGAGAGTAAAGAGAGAGAAGGATGGGTCATACCAGGCAATGTGTGCTGCCGTGCAAGACAAAAAGGGGGAGAGAAGAGAAGTAAGAGAGAGAAGAAGGCTCACGCTCGACGGTGATCACTATCGTGCGAGTCAGAGAGAAGAGAGAAGAGAGAAGAGAGAAGAGAAGGTTGTGCTCGGTAGTGTGCACTATCATGCGGAAAAGAAGAAAGAGAGAAGAAGGAAGAGAGAGAAGGTCGTGCTTGGCAGTGTGCACTGCCGTGTGAGACAACAGAAAGAGAGAAGAGGGAAGAGAGAGAAGGTCACGCTCAGTAGTGTGCACTGCTGTGTGGAATAGAAGAAAGAGAAAAGAGGGAAGAGAGAGAAGGTCGAGCTTGGTAGTGTGCACTGTCGTGTGGGGCAAAAGATAAAGAGAAGAGGGAAGAGAGAGAAGGCCACACTCGTTAGTGTGCATTACTGTGTAGAATAGAATAAAGAATGGAGAGGGAAGAGAGAGAAGATCGCACTCGACAGTGTGTGCTACCGTGCGAGACAGAAGAATAAAAGGAGAGAGAAAGGACAGAAGAAGAGAGAGAAAGGAAAGAAGAAGAGAGAGAAAGGAAAGAAGAAGAGGGAGAAGGGAAAGAAGAAGAGAGAAAGGAAAGAAGAGATGAGAGAGAAATTTACCTGTAAAGCTCAAGGGTACTCTCCTAGATCTTCTCTCTCCTCTCTCGCACTCTAAACCATGACCCAAAATCTCAAGCAAAAAGGCTAATTTTTAATTGATGAAGAGGGCCCCTTACATGAGCACATCACTTGCTTATATATATTTTTGGTCCAAACATGGGTGGATGCCCAAATTCTAACCTAATTTATGAAAATTAACAATTAAATGAATAAAAAATATTAAGAAAATAGAGGCAAAATGATGATTTTGCCCTTTACCCCTAAATCCATTACGTCCCTATCATGGCCATGCAACCTTAGTGATCTTCCGAGGTAGTTCGGGGTCGTTCCAGTCTTCATCAGGTCAAAAGTTTAATCTTTTCTTGAGCAGCTCCGGAAAACAGTAATTTTGATACCCATTTTGAGCCATGAATCGAACATTCAGGCCATGATCATGTCGTGGCAAAAACATGGGAAAACGTGCGACCTTAGATTTAGGATTTAGTCTGTTTCTCAGTGCTTTTTACCGATTTCTTCGTCGTAGCGTTGTAGACACCACATTTTAAATCTAAGAAATTCTATGGTTTCTTGAACCCTTAGGACCACACTTATCCTAATAAAACCAAATCCGTAGCCCACACAGCCTACCTTGTGACCCAGAATCAATTTGCCTACCCAGAACCCTGTAAAAACCCTGTTTTGACCAGAATCCTACAAACGCCCTGTTTTACCAAAAAAATCATTAAAATTAGTTAAAAAAAATTGAGTTAAATTTTCTCTGAGAGCTTAACAAGAGGTTGAGGGACACACCTGAAGTGAAAAATCTAAATTTTGACCACTTTTGGTTTGGGCGACACTATCAGTGTCGCACAGCCCCTTTTAGCCCAAACTTGGAATTTTCCTTCCGGAGTGGATTTCTAACCTTTTCTTAGGACTTTTGACACTTTTATTTGGGTGACACTGGGAGTGTCGCCCAGATCCGAATCCCCAAAATTGACATCTTTACAAAAACTTGTTGGAAAAAAAACCCTCTCTCATCTCATTTTCCAACCCATTAAAAAAAAAAGAAATTTTTTTCTTTTGAAATGGGCGACACCGCCTAGTGTCGCCCAGCCTATGAGGGCGACATGCCTAGTGTCTCTCAGCCTGTGAGGGCGACACTCCTTATGTTTCCCGGGCGACACCACTGGTGTTGTCCAAACCTTTGTGCAAAAACCTTTTTTTTTCCCTAACTTTCCACAAAATAATAATAATAACAATAATAGTATTTTTTTTTTACATGGGTGACACGCTTAGTGTCGCTCAGCCTGTTAGGGCAACACTACTCATGTCGATCGGGTGACACCACTGGTGTTACCCAAATTTTTCTTACCACACTTATCCTAGTAAAGCCAAATCCATAGCCCACATAGCCTACCCTATGAGCCAAAATCATTCTGCCTACCCAGAACCCTGCAAAACCCTGTTTTGACCCAGAATCCTGCAAATGCCCTATTTTACCAAAAATATCCTTTTTGAGCCAAATGTTTTCTGAGAGCTTCACAAGAGGCTGAAGAACACACCTGAAGTAAAAAAAATCTGAATTTGGACCACTTTTGGTTTGGGCGACACTGGCAGTGTCACCCATTGCCTTTTGGCCCAAACTTGGAATTTTCCTTCCAGAGTGGATTTATTACCTTTTTTTAGGATTTTTGCCTCTTTTATTTGGGTGACACTAGGCGTGTCACCCATATCTGAATCCCCAAAATTGACATCTTTGACTGGAGGATCTATTGGTTATGGAAAGTTATCCTTTTCAATAGATCGTTGGCCCCTTTGTAATCTCTTTTTGTGGCCAAGGGGGGCTTCAGAGAGGATGGAAACCCTAGGAAACCAGGTTTTTCTCAGAGAAAGTTAAACCTTAACCCTAAGCCTAAATACCTTAGATCTCTAGGACACAACAACCCTGATCCTAAAAACCTTGACCATTCTCAACCATCCCTAGGGCAAAACAACACTTCTAATCAGAGATCTTGCTAGTCAACTTCTGAATCAAAGAGAGAAATAGGACGCTGGTTCTGATACGGGCAAGCTCTCGAGGGCTCCGGAGTCCCGAGCCATGCGGCTCGATTTGGTATTGTTTCTTCCCCTTTGTCTCTTCTTTTTCTTATTGTTTTCGTTTTATTTTGATGTATTTTGATTCATTTGCTTTAAAACCGTGTTTTGATGCTTTGGATCATGCTGGCTCTGCCATAGATCTGAGAGCAGATCTGGCCTCATATTTGAATTCAATTTGTCCCACTTTCTCTACCACATATTTTTTTTCAGTTTAAGGGGCCAAGATCTGAGAGATCTTCGTTGGAAGATCTGTCAAATTCTAGGTCGTAAACAGTTTTGCGCCTACCGTGAGGCTTTCGGGTTTGATCGAAGCTCCAAAATACAATTTTTATTTACTGTTTTTCACTCTTTTCAGTAAAAAAAAGTCCCAAGAATTGACTGTGACCAGGAACCAGGGTTTCAGTATTGCGAAACCCTATTTTATTTGGGAGACACCAGCAATGTTGCCCAGGGCAACACCATTAGTGCGGCCCAGATCCAGGGCGACACCCCCCGTGTCGCCCAAATTTAATAGTTTTAGAATCTTCTGAAAATTTGTAGTCTTGTTTTAGGGACTCTCTTGTGACTTCTCAAAAAACTTCAGATCAAAATAAAATTTTTAAAAATATGAATAATATATTTTTCTGTTCTATCTTTGTTTTTCTGCTTTTACTTTATTTTAACTTATTTCATCATAAAAATTATTTTCCCTGATCATGAAAATTTTTTGTGACCTTATTTCGTCAAAATTCATAATAAAAAATAAAATGAAATAAAATAATATTTTTAAAAAAAAACACTAGCAGTGTCGCCCAGCCTGCAAGGGCAACTCCAATAGTGCCGCCCTGGTGACACCACCAAGTCACCCAGTTGCAGAGGCCCCAAAAAATTCTGGGACCCCACAAGTCTCTTTCAAAGACTGTTAGCTTCTTGTTCACTAATTTTTGTCTCGAAATAAAATTTTTTAAAAATAAAACAAGATATTTTGCTTCAGATAGGTCTAATCTGTTTCTGGCTTTCTGACTTTGTTTTAGTTTGTTAATTTTGATTGAAATCGTATTTTCCCTGCTTTCACCATGCTTAGTTTAACTGTGTATCATCAAAATTAAAAATATAAAAATAAATAAAATACATCGAAGGTTGCTTGCGCCCTTCCTGAACCGTGTCCCATTTGAGTCACCCTCGACTCGGACCGCGCTTGACATAGAACAGACTATGCTTGGTCTCACTGTTGTGATTCTACCTTCTTAAGGGCTTCTTACCCCTCCATCTATGCTATGCTTCGCGTGAACTTCGCCTCGAAGCGCGCATCGCTAGACACGACTAGGGTCAAGTGCCCGCTTTATTTCGGTCTTGCATTGTGTGTCTGCTTGCTTGCCACTTTATTTTTTATTGTGTGCTTCTTTACGCACTCTAGCACACACCGGACCGAGAATACCCGGGAAGCCAACAAACAAATATTTTGAAATCCTCCAAAATTCGCATTAACGACATGAGGGGAATCTAGCTTTGAGAGTCGAGGCGGTTAGGATTCACGTAACTTTAACTGTGAGCGCCCCTCCATAATCCTTTGCCTCAAAGCCACTCTGCATATAGTAGGACCTAGTGAACATCCTATAATAGGAGGCCAGGACTTATTTGGGGACCTATATCGGCCTAACCGCATTTCAATAGTTAGGAACCCACTCTCAAGCCACGCCTACCTATAATCTAGGTCAAACGTTTTCTTGTGCTTGCTTGGTTATTTCTGTTGATTAATCTTATATCTCAGTCAGAACCTGCCTTTGGTCTGAGCTAAACCCTCTGGGTCCAAGTCTAGGCTTGTACTCAGCTTAGCCCAGGTTCGAACCAGGTTTCACCTTAGTTCAACTTAGCCCCCACTCGATTCGAGCCGAAGGATCGTTCCTAGTTCATCTTTAATCCAGTCCGGGTCCATACCTAGTCAGATCATCAAAACTCTGGATCCAAGCTCAGGCTTATACCCAGTTTAACTTAGGTCCAAACCAGGTTCCCACCCAGGTCCGAACCGAGGCCCGCTTTTGGTCTGAGCCAAGGGCTCGTGGCCTAAACCAACCTTGATCCAGTTCGGGTCTACACCTAGTCTGATCTTCACAACCCTCTATGTCTGAAGTAGGCTCACACCCAGGTCCGAACCTAGACCCACTCTTGGTCCGAACCGAGAGTCATATCCATCTAGTCCAGGTCTTAGTCTAGGTCCTAGCATAGGTCTAAGACCTCTAGAGGTAGACTAGGCTTACCCTAGTTCGGGGTCTTAACCAAATCCATTAAGTCTAGCAAGTCTAGGTTCAAGTCTAGTCCTCGCTTAGGTCTTAGTTAGGGTTTTACCCTTAGAGTCAAGCTAGGTCTGCCCTAAGTCATCTAGTCTAGCTCTTACCTAAGTCTAGACTCTAGAACCAAGTCAGAAGCAATCACCATGTCAGTCACTCAAGGCAACTATGATGATCGTTCCACCTCCAACTCTAAGCCTAACCTGCCCAAACCTAGGGACCAGTTTGTCGTGATCCCTTGGGGTTATGGACATAACTCAGATCAATCTAGAAGAAGAGAAGAATAAGAGAAGAAATACGGGGGAGAGAAGAATTCGACTAAGTGGAGAGATCAACGCAGTGACTAAGCTGGTGAATAATTGGCCTGACGTGGTAATAAAATGGGCTCGAAAACTTAGACCGGCTCACAGGCTTACAACTAGACGTCATTACCCATACTGACAAGCTAGGCACAATGGTTAGTCTGTCGTGGCAATAAAGTTGGCATAGTAATTTTGGTACAACAACATTACGGCTAGACGACAAGACTACCATGAGAGGCTAACATCGATCCTTCTTAATCAAACGTAAGAATAATAGAATGAAGGTCATAAGGAAAGAATAAGAAGTGAGATAAGAGAAGAAAGGAGCAGAAAGAAGGAGGGGGAAGAAAGGAAGAGAAGAGTGTGAGAAACGAGAGAATAAAAGAGAGTGGAGGGAGAAAGATGCAGTCGGCACTAGGCATTGCCGGCTATGTTGGAAGAAGAAGAGAAAGAAGATAGAGTCGGCGCTAGGCATTGCTGGTTGCATTTTAAGAAGAGAGAAAAGAGAGAGGCACAGTCGGAGCTAGGTATTGCTGACTGTGCTAGACAGAGAAGAGAGAGAAGATGCAGTCGGTGCTAGGCATCATCGATTATGTTAGACAAAGGTGAGAGAATATGTAGTTGGTACTACGCATAGCCGATTGTGTTAACAGTGGAGAGAGAAAAGACGCAGTTGGTGCTAGGCTTCACCGACTGTGTTAGACAGAGGAAAGTGAAAAGACACAGTTGGCGCTTGATTTTATCGACTGTGTCAGATAGAGGAGAGAAGATACAATCAACACTTGGCTTTACCGACTGCATTAGACAAAAAAGAGAGAGAAGATTTCGTCGGTGCTAGGCATCATCGACTATGTTAGACAGAGGAGAGAGAAAAGATGCAGTCAGTGTTAGGCTTTATCGACTGTGTCAGATAGAGGAGAGAGAAAAGATGTAGTCGATATTAGGCTTCACCGACTGTATTAGATAAAGAGAGAAAAGACGCAATCAACGCTAGGCTTTACCGACTGTATTAGATAGAGAAGAGAGAAAAGACACAATCAGCACTAGGCTTCGCTGACTGTATCAGACAAAGGAGAGAAAAAAGATGCAATCTGTACTAAGCTTCACCGACTGTGTTAAATAGAGGAGAGAGAAAAGATGCAATCGATGCTAGGCTTTACTATGTCTGAAGAAGAGAGAGAGGGAAAAATCGGTGTTGAACATCGTCGACTGTGTTAGAAGAACATAAGAGAAAGAGGAGATTAAGATGAGAAGGGAGGGAAAGAGAGATAAAGATGAGAAGAAGAGAGAGAGATAAAGATGAGAATAAGAGAGAGATAAATAAAGATGAGAAAAGAAAGGAGAGAGAAAGAGAGGAGGAGAGAAAGAGGAGAGGATAGAGAAAGAGGGAGGAAAGAGAAAGTTACCTTATTGAAAAGTATCACTCTTCTCTCTCCTCTCTCTCTCCAAGACATACCCACGAGCTCAAGAAAAATTCAGAACTTTATTGATTGATCCAAGGAAATGAATCTGCCCTTTTTTACAATGTGGAAGTGCATGTTTATATATAATTGGGCTAAAACATGGGTGTACACCAAAAAACTAGCTAAAATTGAAGATAATTAAAATTAAAAGAAATGCTAAAAAATGAGTGTAAAAGGACTGTTTTGCACTAGCCTAACAATGTGGGAAATTTTATAACAGTCCCTGCTGCTACTTGAGAACTTGCGTGATCTTCCATGACTGATCCAGGGTTGTTCGGATACCCATTTGATCGAAAGATAATTACTTTCTGGTGGGGCTCAGCATGGCAATCGTTTTAATACTAACTTCAAGCTATGAATCATATTTTTGAGTCATGATCATAAGACTTGAATTTTGGAAGAATCTTGAAAACTTTGGATCGATTGTGTGCTCGTTCCTTGAAGTTTCTTCACTGAATCACATTGACCATGCCTTTACTATCATGTTGCAACAAACGCAGCTTGATTTCATGTTTGGATGAAGATTTCATCGTCTAGAGATTTTGACCGGAATCTTGAAATTCGACAGCCATAATTTACAGCAGATTTGACACCTTCGTGTGTGAAATCCAACAGTTCATCATACATAAGGTTTGGGCTAGAGATGGCCACGGACCTTATGCATATAATACAATTGGTTTCATGCCGATCGGGTATGCTAGCATTATGATTTGGCCGCCGGAGTGGGGCGTGCTGCTGCTGAATTTTCTAGAACTTTCTTCATTGATCAGCAACTTCTTTCTAGTTTTTCTCCTTACTCAGGTGTCATCACAGGGCATACCACCTATCGTTTCTATTTTCATGGAACTCTTTTACTCATGGTTTCGTGACCAAGCTCGTCCGTCATTTTTACTCATGGCGTTCCTTTATTAAGGTATACATCATGCCCGTTATTTCATTGGGAAGGCGTGTTTAAGGTCAGGCCTCCGGGACCTGTACAAAGCCTTTTAACATCATGTGACCTGGACATGCACCCAGGTTTTTAAGGTCATACAGCTGGACCGTGATGGTTTTCAATCGGTCAGCCGGCATTGATTTAAAATGTAGCCAGTGTTGAGTTACTAAACGCACAGTCAGCACTGTACTATCACGTTGAGGCTGCCGACACTGCATTGTTGAGCACTCGGTCGGCTGTGGTTGGGGAAATACACAGCCGGTGCTGTGAATGACCCGTGATATCTTTTGAACACAGTCGGCGCTAATTCAACCAGTGTTAGGGTTGTTGGAACTTAGCCCGCACTGGGAATAGATTGATACTCGAGCAATGACCCGAGCTCGACCTGATCCAGGTCTGTGTTGCATGGAAGTTGATGGGTGAAAAATGAAATTTTACTCAGGCCTCGGGTCAAATCTTGACCTGGTCCAGCCCGATCATTGGGATTTCACAGGCGATAATGAGAGTTGCCTCAGGCCTCGGTTCAAAGCCCGACCCAGCTAATTGTCGTTTCGATTTCCTTGGACACGACTGGGATTCCCAAGTTTTTAGGGGAATTTGAGGGTAGTGTGGTCTATATAAGGGGGTAAAATCCCATTTTCCTTGACTTTTCACCAAAGGTAAAAATTAAACAAAATTTTAGCGTTGATCAGAGGATGCCTTGTAGAAGTTTTGGCAAGCAACCGTGGATTCTAGCAAAAGTTCTTACAGGTAAGGTTTTGACAAATAGGAACTCTTTCGAGGATCTGGTGACGTTCCAGGAATAGGAGGCAAGAGACCAAGTGTTCCGACAAGCCTCACAGGCAAGACTTCGGCAAGATTGTCAAGGGTTTTGCCAAAAAAGGAGGAGTTGCAGTAATTTTTTGATGGATTAGATGGAGTTGCCGAGGGTTGTATGTGGTTTCTTGGCAAATTAGGGAATGTTGCAGAGGTGTTTTTCAGCAACTTAGTGACTTTTTGGTTCAAGGCATGGGAAGGAAAAGTCTCGCGGTAGGTTTTCGATGAGATTTTGATGATTTCCTGGCCAAGGCGCAGGCAAGGAAAGTCTCTCAATGGGTTTCTGGTGGGAGGACGAAGGGTTAGGGAACGAACGGTCATGGAAGGTGGACCATCACAGGGAAAGCGAACGGTTACAGGAGGTGGATCGTCATAAAAGGTGGATCGTTACAGGAGGTGGATAGTTTCCCTCGAAAATCATGCGACCATTAAGGGGGTGTAGAAACTTAGGTCTCGAAAATAAGGAGTCTCGGAAAGCGAACAATCATGACAGGGCCGTCGCTAACGGAAGCACAGCCGACACTAATACAACCGGTGCTGATGGTTAGAAGTATAATCGGGTCTGAAACAGTCAGCGCTGATCCTCCAGAAAGGCAGCCGGTACTAGGCGTAAGGAGCACAGTCGACGCTCCTCAGTGCCTGTGGTCTGTCATGATGCGCAAATTGATGCTCGCATGTGGCAGTAAGTTATATGCGGGACTTGTGGTGCTCGACGATGAGCTATGTACAACGATGTTCATGGGCCGGCAAAGGGTGCTGAATGAGGGTAATGGATGGCTTGTGATACTTGATGGAAGCCAAGTCCTCCAGCATAGTAGTGAAGTCCATGTTGTTCTGTGGAAGGGCATCCAATGTGAACAGGGTTTGCTCTCCATCATAGGCCAGTTCCTTGCTAGAGCAGCTTGCTTTGTATGTTTGATACACAAGTCAAATGAATTCTGCGTTGTATGTTTGATATACACATCAGATGAGATCTCTAGCTTGTATGTTTGATATACACGTCGTCTTGTAACCGTCGACTTGTAACCGTCGTCTTACTCTTCAGATGAATTGAAGCTAACTTCTCCAAGTGGTTTTGCTTCTTCTTCATGAGGAGAGTATTTTCCTTGATGGGTTTGCTTCTTCTGG
This sequence comes from Amborella trichopoda, assembly GCF_000471905.2. The sequence goes on along the minus strand of NW_006496667.1, from coordinate 1,324,942 downwards.
GAAAGCAATTCTTTCGTGGGTTTGCTACTTCTAGGAGAGCAATTCTTTGGTGGGTTTGTTTCTTCTTCATGAGAAGAGAAATTCTTTTGGCCCGTAACTGTCCTCTTATCCTCAGATGCAAGAGAAAATCTACAAATTTTGGTTTGTAACCGTCCTCTTATCCTTAGATGCGAGAGAATTGTAACCATCCTCTTATCCTCATATGCAAGTGAATTGTAACCATCCTCTTATCCTCAGATGCAAGTGAATTATAACCTCCCTAATAATGGGGTTTTTAGCTTGTAACTTGTAACTCGTTTTTGCTGCAATAAAAAGAGTTAGACTTTGTATGGACTGCCTCTCTTATTTTTGCGTTGAATCTCTTCTTTTGAATATGCATCACGAATAGTACTTCTTTAGGTACCTCCCATTGATAGGGGGCATTGCCTCGTCTCCCTCAAGATGTGCCAGTATGTAGACTCCATTTGGAGAGACCTGTTTTACTATAAAGGGACATTCCCACTTAGGCTCAAACTTCCCTTTACGTCGGCCATCCATAACAGCTAGAACTAGATTGCCACGGGTGAATGAGCAGACCTTAACGAACTTGTCAAAGGCCCTCTTTATTCTCCCTTGGTTGAGTTCAAGGTTTTGCTGAGCCTCTAGCCTCTTTTCAATGAGCGCATCCAATTCTTGATACCGGAGCTTGAGTCTCTTATCTTTGGTCATTCCTTAGTGAATAGAGACTCGTAGTAACGGGATTTCAATTTGGAGAGGTAAAACCACCTCATAGACCAGAGAATAAGGAGTGGAATCAGTAGCATTTCGTGTAGTAGTACGATAAGCCCATAGTGCCTCAAGAAGCTTTTCATGTCAGTTCTTTTTCGTCTTCTTCTTGGATGGGTATTGCATGGGAGGCCTCGGCTCCCACGAAGGCCTTCTTTAAGTCTTCAAGCTTTATCTGACCCTTCTGAATCAGGGCCTCGATAATATCTTTAAGCATGTAGCAGTCATTTGTGGGATGATTGATCCTTTGATGGTAGGCACAATAATTAACCTAAGTGTCAAGGCCAGCTTGCTCGGGAAACTTAGCTTCTGGAAGCTGAATCATATTTTGTTCCAGTAATAACCGAAACAATGCAAGGACCCACTCCTTCTCAAAGGGGTAGACCTTGTTCCAATGCTTGGTGAAATAATCACCCCGATCAAGGTTGGCTGGCGGGGGTACTCGGTTATACGACTGTTGTTGCTTGCCTGTCTGGGGAGCTATCTTTGCTGTGCTCACCCATTAAGGGAGGTCTAGAGTTTTGGGGAGATGGATCAATGACTGTGACAGCTGCACTGATTACTCCTTTCTATTGGCTGCCCCATGTGTTGTTCCAACAGGTACCATTGCTCTGGTTGTTTGTTGAGCTTACAGATAGTTGTCGTGATCCGTCGTGGTCGCATGATAGACTTTCTATGCGGACTAATTTAAAGATCAATTATGACTTGGAGGTTGGATTAGAGGCCTCGACATGTACAGCAATCTCGATCGCATGTTCTGGACACAATTCTGAACAGCTTCCTTCTCAAGCATAGGATTAAGATGGCGAGCAGCCAAATTCCTCCATCTTGATATGAACTGGTTCACGGGCTCATCGGGATCTTGAGTCAGGGTGAGAAGTTCAATGGCTTGAACCTCTTTCTCGACCTCATAGAAGCACTGATAGAACAATTTGTCCATTTCCTCCCACGTATGCACTAAGTTTGGAGGAAGTCGAGCATACCATTGAAAAGCTAGGCGTTATGCTAGTTTGGGGACGTTGTTTTGTTGAATAAAGGAAACTTCCCTTTCTTGTAATATGAGGGACACGAGACCTGGTCAATGTATGAAGAGTATGGCCTTTGATAAGGCATTGCACCCTGTACCCTCGAAATTTGTCTGTTCTTTAAGCTTTGGGTCACCATAGCAACAATGTCTACCTGAGAGATGGGATGAGGGGGAGAATTTTCTTGTGAGGAAGAGATAAGGGGCTGCCTTGGAGGTGCACCATCAGAGTGATGGGAATTGGCCTTATGGTTAGCTATACGATCAATATGTTCCATCATTGTGTGCACCATTTCCTCAAATTTGTCTATGCCCTCTTCTTACGTGTCACTAGGCTTGCTCACAATCATGACATTGACTGTTTATCTATGAAGGTCAGTGTTAGTTGCAGCTGAGGGCTTGCGAACTTAGCGGGTCGTGCGTGGAAAATAGGTTAGCAGGCGGCCAGCATGCCTCGACTGGACTCGACACTTGTATGACGATCGCGTGAGGACTGGCTCTCGAGGGTGCTAGGACCATGGCTATTAAGTGGCTAGGTCATCTGCAATGACACTTACCACAATGGAGGCTGGTGAGTTTCTTCTTCAGGCTTCATCATCTGAAGAGGGTAAAAGGGGTTCACACGAACAGGGTCCTCAAAGCGGGTTTCCCTGACTGCCTTGATCATTTCTTTGATCAAAATCCGTCGACCTCTATCACATTTAGCCTTGAGGTTTTGATTGACCTCACGTCAAAACTGCGATCTGGGTTGCAGCTGGTCATCTTTTCTTGCACAAGAGAGAGTTGTCTCGATCAGATGTGACAAAGGATGAGGGCCAGGGACTGGAGTCATCTTGGACCAGGGAGGATGAAGGACTCAATCTTCAATCAGGTCATTGCCCTGAGCTCTCTTGTGGGCTCCAAAGACATGACCAAAGTGACGGGGCTGGTTTAGGATGGTACTCTTGGGGAAAACCTTCGAGTACCAAGGCTGAAGGTGCTTGCTCACAGAAGGAGGAGCAAGCATGAGCGGGGTTGACTCATGAGGAGCCCTAAGTCGAAGGCAAGGGGACGTCTGTGATGGAGACGCATGTGCGCCTGTTGAAGAAGGATCACGAATGACCTAGCGGTCAACCCGGGCGCAAGCAGGCGGTCTGGCCTTAGGAGGCTGAGGACTACGAGAAAGTGTCTGTAAGAGAATAAGTGGAGACCTACCCCTTACAAGGTGCAATTGTGTGTGTCGAGTAGAAGGATGAGGGGGTCGTCTCCATTGTACTCGGGTTGGTGCAATGACAGCATTAGCCCGAGTAGTGAGATGCATATTCTGAAATTCTACACATTGTTAAGCAGGGGCAAAACAGTCATTTTACATCCATTTTGAGAATTTCTTTTAATTCAATTAAATCTTAATTTTCACCAATTAGGTTTAATTTTGATTAATCCACCCACGTTTGGGCACAATTCTATATAAACAAACACTGCCAAATTGTAAATAGAACCCTCAGCCTTCACTTGATTCTGGGAAGATTCAATAAAATTTTGATTCCTTGCTTGAGCCCATGAGTGCATCTTGGAGAAAGAGAGGAGAGAGAAGAAAAGGGCCAGTACCTTTCAAGCAGGTAACTTTCTCTCTTGTCTCTCCTCTCTCTCTTCTTTCTCTTCTCTCTCTTCTCTCTCTCTCTCTCTCTCTCTCTCTCTCTCTCTCTCTCTCTCTCTCTCTCTCTCTCTCTCTCTCTCTCTCTCTCTCTCTCTCTCTCTCTCTCTCTCTCTCTCTCTCTCTCTCTCTCTCTCTCTCTCTCTCTCTCTCTCTCTCTCTCTCTCTCTCTCTCTCTCTCTCTCTCTCTCTCTCTCTCTCTCTCTCTCTCTCTCTCTCTCTCTCTCTCTCTCTCTCTCTCTCTCTCTCTCTCTCTCTCTCTCTCTCTCTCTCTCTCTCTCTCGTCGTCTCGTCTCGTCGTCGTCGTCGTCGTCGTCGT
>NW_006496667.1:1300867-1318317 GCF_000471905.2 Amborella trichopoda | reverse complement strand
ATGTACATATGTGAGTATGAGTACATGTTGTACATAGTACTCATGAGTACATAGAGTACTGTAATGTTTGGAGTACTCTATGAGTACTCAAGTGTACTCTGTGTTTTTAGTATATTTTGAGTACTCAAAACATTTGAGTACTTAGGGAGTACATAGAGTACTTACATGCGTATGTTCTGCACACAAGTCTGGACTGCTTCCTTCTCTGGCATAGGATTGGGATGACGAGAAGCCAAGTTTTTCCCTCTTCATATGAACTGATCCATGGTTTCATCTTTTTCTTGAGTCAGGGTGAGAAGTTCGATAGTTTGAACCTCTCTCTTGACCTCATAGAAGCGTTGATGGAATAATTTTTCCATTTCCGCCCATGTATGCACCGAGTTTGAAGGAAGTTGGGCATACCATTGGCTGTCGGAGAAGGAGTCTCCCATCAGCCGCTGTTTCCTGACATGCCGCCTGAAAGTGGGCAATATGCTGGTTCGGGGAGGTGGTTCCACTGAATAAGGGAAACTTTCCTTTCTTATAGTCTAAGGGGAAGGGACCTGATTAATATAAGAGGGGTAAGGTCTTTGATAAGACATCGCATCTTGTATCCCCAGAATTTGTCTGTTCTTTAGGCTATGGGTGACCATAGCGTCAATAACTAACCGAGAGACCAGATGATGGATAGAATTGTTCTGTGAGGTAGATGGAGGGGTCTGCCATGGAGGTGTACCATCGGAGTGATGGGAATTGACCTCATGGTTAGCCGACTGGCATGCCACGTCAATACGATCGATCTTCTCCATCATCGCATGCACCATATTCTCAAACTTGTTCATATGATCCTCTTCTGCATCACCGGGCTCGCTTACTACCATTACGCTGACCGTTTCTCTAGGGAGGTCAACGTTAGTGGTAGCTGCAGACTTGTGAGCTTGACGGGTCATATGTGGTAGGTCAGTCAGTAAGGGGTCAGCATGCCCTGACAGAACTCAACTTCTATACATGGATCGTGTTTCGAACGTTCTCGACAGTCTTGGGACCGTGGCTGCTGAGTGGCCGAAACTTCTTCTACGACAGTAACCACAGCACAGGGCTCATGAGCTCTTCTTTGGGCTTCATTATCTGAAGGGGATAGAAGGGATTCCGGTGAAGAGGGTCATCAAAATTAGCTCTTTTGACTGCCTTGGTCACCTTCCTAGTAAAAATTCTCAGACCTCCATCGCGTTTAGCCTTGAGGTTTTTATGGAGTGCTAAAACTTTGATCTAGGTTGTGGCAGGTCAACTATTTTGGCACAAGAGAGAGTTGTATTCATCAGATGCAGCAATGGATGAGGGCTAGGAAGTGGAGCCATCTTGGGCTAGGGAGGATGAAGGACTTGATCTTCCTTAAGGTCCATGCCTCGAGCTCTCTTATGAGCTCTAGAGACATGACCTAAGTGATAGGGCTAGTTCAGGATGTACTCTTGGGGAAAACGTTCGAGTACCAAGGCTGAAGGAGCTTGCTCGATGAAGAAGGAGCAGGCAGGAGCAGGGTTGATTCATGAGGAGGCATGAGTTGAGGGCGAGGGGACGCCGGAGGTGGTGACACGTGTGTGCCCTTCGGAGAAGGATCTCGAGGGATCTAGGGGTCCACCTGGGCTCGTGCAGATTATCTGGCCTTAAGAGGCCGAGAACTACCAGCAGGTGTCTGTAAGAGAACGGGTGCCGGCCTGCCCCTTACAGGATACGCTTGTGTGTGCATAGTAAGAAGAAGAAGAGGTCATCTCCTGTGTACTCGGGTTGGCGTAATAATGGCGTTGCCCCCGCGGAGTGAGATGCATATGAGTAGAGTGTGAAGGAGCTGACCTTGGAGGGTTCGATCTTAGACATGGACTCGAGGTAACATAAGGGTTGCCTCGAGGTGTGGCACGCGTGGGTGACCCACAAGCCTTGTGATGTGTGTGAGGGATGGAGACCATGGAGTTTCTACCTGGACGTGTTGAGCCTCTAGGGATAGAGACCAATGGTGTAGAAATGTGGGGGATAGCTTTATGGTGACCCATAAGAGCAATGGAAACTTACTTGCCTTATGTAGAAAGGGATTGGGCAGCCTTCCGGTGTACCTCAAGAACTCGACTAGCAAGTGACTTGACCCTGGTCCATTGCCGTTTGATGCTCAGTGCTATATGGGCGGCGGCTAGGCCCAATATTACATATATCAACAAGAACAAAAACCCAAGGTCAAACAGCTCAAACAAAAACAAGATCTATGCGCCTTCTTCGCGGAATCTAACTTCAACTTCCCTCTACAAAACAAGAGCTCCAAGCCCTAAACCTATCTCTTTTATTCTACAAGGAGAGGAGAAATAATGGAATGAATTATACATCCCAATAAGTTGATCTAGTGTTATTCATCTACAGTGATTCTATCTGTGTGTGATAACAATTCGATCCATCGATATAAAATCATAGTTTAGCATATATGAATACTAGATCAAGACAGCGAGTATGAACATTTCATTTACACGGCAGTTATCATTAAATTAGTGCGATCATGAGAATTCAATCAGTAAAATCATTAACATTCAATTAGTGCATCCTAAACGTTCCTGATTCAAAAATTTGATCATTATCCACTCACTCCCTAAATCACCTACTCCCACAGTAGAGGCCCTATCCATCAGGCTAAGCAATCCCATTGCTTAAGACCTCTACCATCATACAGGAGGGAGGGTGACAAGTGGGGTAATCCACTTCGTAATACCCTCAACACACTCACACAGTCCCCAGAGTGCATTGGGGGTTCAATAGGCCCTTACCTCGCAAGGCATCAATCATTTCATTTCATTTCCTGAATTTAGGGTGTGACTCTATCCTTTCCCTTAACCTAATCCTATCATTATGTAGGTTTGAGGATATATCGACATCACTTTCCTTACTACCAATGAGTGTCCCATCGTATAGCAGGCGATATCATAATAGTATCCACTACCAATGACTGTCCCACAGCATAATGGTCAATATCAATATAAGTGTTTGAACACATTTTTCAACACCTTGGTCTCTGATGCGGAATAAAGAGGAAGCAGGTCAATAAAGCCTACAAAATAGTGGAAATTTTGACACATATCTAAAGTAGTGAAAACAAAGAAACAATTTCGAAAAAATCGGCCTCTAGCACACTGAAATGGACCTTGTAATTAGAGCTATATTTTTGGTGCATCAAACAACTATGAAACCATCGCCAACGGATCCGGCACGGCTGAAAACCCATATGGGTCAAGTTTTTGCTTAATCGGGCACTCCGAGACAAAGTTATGGGTAAAATACCGAAAAGAGGCCGGCTGCACACTATTCCCATGTGGCCACCCTGCACCAAAACACCATTAAAAATAGTTGTTTTCATAGTGACAAGCAGTCACTATCAGGGCCCATATCTCACTCGTTCCAAGTCGGATCACGCTCAAATTTTGTGAACATGTTTGTCTCATCAAGACAAGTGTTTCTATATGTGGTACGTCCCCTGATGATGCCCGAGCAGGGAGATAAACTAGAGAGAAGATACTTATCCATGAAGAAAATTACAGAAAAATCAGCAGCAGCACACGTCGTTTGAGCTGTCAAACCACGATGCTCGCGTACCTAATCGATGTGAAACTAATTGCATTATGTGTGTAAGGTTCGAGGCTATCTCTGGTCCAAACCTCAGATTTCAATGGTTGGATTTCACACACAAAGGTGATGAAGCTGTTGTAAATTTCGGTCGCCAGATTTCAAGATTTCGGTAAAATATAAATGACGAAATCTTTATCCAGACATGAAATCGAGCTGTGTTTGTTGTAATGTGATCGTGACGGCATTCTCAGTTTGATTAAACGAAGAAACATAAGAAAAACATCAACGAACAAGCGCCCTATTGATCCAAAGTTTTCAAGATTCATCCAAATTTCAAGTCTCATGATCATGGCTTAAAAACATGATTCATGGCTCAACGTTGGTATTAAATTGATTGCCATGCCGAGCCCTACAAGAAAACAATCATCTTTCGAATCAGAGCAACCCCAGATCAGTCATGAAAGATCACGCAAGTTCTCGGGCAGCAGCAGGGACGGTTTTGAAATTCCACACATTGTTAGGTAGAGGAAAAAAAGTCTTTTTGCACACATTTTTAGAATTTCTTTTAATTCAATTAAATTATAATTATCTTCAATTTTAGGTAGTTTTTGGGCATCCACCTATGTTTGGGCCCAATTCTATATAAACATGCAAAGCCAAATTGTAAAAAAGCAACACAGGACCTTTTGTTCAACTTTGATTCATTCAATAAAGACTCAATTTTTTCTTGAGTTTGTGGGTACGTCTTGGAGAGAGAGAGATGAGAGAGAAGAAAAGGGTTGATACCCCTTAATAAGGTAACTTTCTCTCTCCTCCTCTTTTCTCTCTCCTCCCCTCTTTCTCTCTCCTCTTTTCTCATCTATCTCTCTTTCTCTCTCCTCTTTTCTCATTTATCTCTCTTTCTCGCTCTTATTTTCTCATCTTTATCTCTTTCACTTTCTTCCTCCTTTAGTCTATCATGTCCCGCTTTTCTTGCTTCTCTTTCTCCATTCACACATGACGGGCCTATCGTCTTGTGTGATGCCTTCTTGTTCATGAGACATGAATAGTGGGCCGGTCCTTAACCTGGATGGTAGGTTGGGCCTCTATCAAAGGTCTCCCTCTTTCTTCTCATCTGTCGGAGATGGCACTAACCTATTGCCACCTGTGTTCTCTCTATTTTTTCTCATCTGTCACAGACGATGCTAACCTATCGCCGCCTGTGTTCCCTCTCTTTCTTCTCGTCTGTCACATATGGAACTAACCTATCGCCACCTGTGTTTCTCTCTCTTTTTTCTCATCTATCACAGACGGCGCTAGCCTTTCACCGCTTGTGTTCTCTCTCTTTCTTCTCTTCTATCACAGACAATGCTAGCCTATCACCACCTATGTTTCTCTCTCTTTCTTATTTTCCATCACCACCGATGCAAGCCTAGCGCCACCCGTGTTTTCATCCTTATTCTTCAATCACAGACGCTGAAGGCCGATCAGCGCCTATGTTCTTCCCCTCTCCTATTTCTTTTGACAAAGCTGACGTAAGCCTGTTGCTGCCTGTGCCCCCTTTCTCTCTCACTTATATCACAATTGGTGTGAGCTCATCGCTGCATGCATGTTTTCTCTCTCTTCTCTCTTTATTTCACAGCCAGCGGAAGCCATCACTGGTTGAGTTTTATCCTTCCTTCTCCCATTACCGTCTTGTCCGTCTTTACCTCTTCCTTTCCCTTTATGCTCTCTCACGCTCTTCTTCTCCCCTCATTAGCTTTCTCCTCGTCTTTCTATTCTCTTCTCCTTCTTCTCTTCTCTCTCTTTCTGTTCTTTTTCTTTCTTTCTCTTACTCTTTCATTTGATTAAGAAGGGTCGAGACTAGCCTTCCATGGTAGTCCTGTCGTCTAGCCTTAATGTCGTTGTGCCAATCAGAGTTATTAGGCCCGCTTTATCGCCACGACAGACTCGCCATTGTGTCTAGTAGTAATTTGGTTGAGTTGGTCTGAGTTACTGAGCCCATCTTACTACCATGTCGGGTCAATTACCTACTAGTTTAGTCACTGTGTCGGCCTCACCATCTGGTCAAATTCATTTAACCCCAATCTATCTTCTCTTATTCTTCTTTTCCTCTTTTTGAATGTGCATGCCCGTGTACATTCCCCAAATGCATGGTGGGGACCCTCAACCCACTTGTCTTATAACATTTGCCATATGTGTGTGATTGCATAAACATGAGAACACTGGCCAAGGGAGGCGATTCCGAACCAGTTTTACAATTGGGGGACTTTCTTCGTGATCTAAGAGGGCACCCATGAGAGCCAGGCCCAGTAAGTCCTGAACTCACCTTAAATTCCTCTCTCATCGGTTGGTCCACCTACTCTTTCTCTTGAGCAAGGCTCCTGAGAGAGCGATCTCTAAGTCTCGAGTTCTCCTGAAACCCGAGATGCATGTCGCCCGATCATTCGGATCCAAAGGGCAAGATCGAGGCACCTAACCAGCTTAGCAACTCCACTAGGGACTTACTACCCCTTAGTCAGATCGTAATTGTTTGGCTAGTTTCTCCTTTCTGTTTTTCTATTTTTACACATCCCTTATGGCTTCTAGGATTTGTAACCCATTCATCCGGATCAGGGATTTTCTTATCCCCGTATTTGCGAGTGTCCCCAGGGAACAAGTTCCTCCAACTCCATTCCCAACCCTTGTTTTGAGCAAAGGCCCTAGGTTTAGCTCCTAGGTCTTAACCTGGATTGGTGTGAGGACGGACTTAAAGGCCCCTCACTCCCCATCTCTTAGTAATGGGGGAACTTCCGCCAAGGCGCCTTACATGGGCAGCACATCTGTTACCGCAAAAGGAATTCACTTGGCCATTGGTAAGTCACTTGTTTGTCTTATTTTTGAGGTACGTCAGAAGGTTGCCCCGTCCCTCTCTGTAAAAGGCAAGCAAGTTGCCATTGCTTCTGTGGGTCATCGCAAGGATAACCCCAAAATTCTTGCACCGGCACGAGTCTCTATCCCTAAAGGCTGGACATATCAAGGCGGAGATCCTGCGGCGTCCACCTCTCGCACGCACCATAAGGCTCGTGGGTCATCCACTCGAGCCACACCTCAGGGCAACCCTTATATTACCTCGAATAGGAAATAGGATCAAACCTCCTAAGGTCGAGTCCTGCATACATTGTTCATATGCATCCCACTGCTCGGGGTCAACCCGAGTACACGGAAGACAACCTTCTTGTCCTCCTACTCAGCACACACATGCGCACCCTGTAAGGGGTAGGCCTCCACCTGTTCTCTTACAGAAACTTGCTCACCGTTCTCGGCCACCTATGGCCAGATCACTTGCTCAAGCCTGGGCCGACCCTCATGTCCCCCTTGATCCTTGTTCAAGGGGCACACATGCGTCGCCCTTACAGACAACCCCTAGCCCTCGACTCAAGCATCCTCACAAGTCAACCCTGCTCTTGCTTGCTTCTCCTTCTTCGAGCAAGCACCTCCAGCCTTAGTACTCGAAGACCTTCCCCAAGAGTAACATCCTAAATTAGCCCCGTCATTTCTGTTGTGTCCCTGGAGCCCACAAGAGAGCTCGTGGCAAAGACCTGATCGAAGATCGAGTCCTTCTTCTTCCCCGACCCAGGTTAACTCTAGTCTCTAACCCTCATTCTTTGCCGCACCTGAAGGAGATAACTCTCTCTTGTCCATGAAGAGCCGACCAGCTGCAGTCTCGATCACAGTTTTGGCTCGAGGTCGATCAAAACCTCAAAGTAAGTGACTAAAGCAGTCGAGGCAACCAGCTCTGATGACCCTCTTTGCTTGATCCCTTCTATCCTCTTCAGATGCTGAAACCTAAAGAAGAAGTCCATGAGCCCTACACTGTGGTTAGTGTCGTAGAAGATGACCCAGCAAATCAGCAACCACGGTCCTAAGACTATCGAGAACCGGTCCTCACGCGATCGGTATACAAAAATAAAGTCTAGTTGGGGCATGCAGACCCCTTACTGACTGATCAGCCACGACCAACCTGTCAAGTTCGCAATCCCTCAACTTCAACTAAGGCTGATCTCCCTGGAGAAACAATGAACGTAATGGTCATAAATGAACTTGACTCACAGGAAGACCGCATGAACAAGTTCGAAGATATGGTGCGCGCAGTGATGGAGAAGATCGATCTTATAGATGCCGCACGACAATCAGCTAACCATGAGGTCAATTCCTACAACTTAAATAGTGTGCCTCCAAGGCATTCTATTCCCTTTGCCTCATAGGACAAGTCTAACCTTGTAAGGACAACGATTTTTCCTCAGAAAGGTGCAGCGCCGGGTGAGTGAAGAAAGGCGTAGCGTAGCACTGGTTGAGAAAAGGGAGAAGCAGTGCCAGTGCCGATTGAGAGAAGGAAGACCTAAAGCCAGCATCAGTTGAGAAAAGGGAGAAGCAGTGCCAACGCTAGTTGAGAGAAGGGAGAAGCAGTGCCAGCGCTAGTTGAGAGAAGGGAGAAGCAGCGCCAGCGCCGATTGATAGAAGGGAGAAGCAGCGCCAGCACCGGGTGAGCAATGGAGGAAGCAACACCAGTGTGTGTTTTTATTGACCAGACAGCTGTCACCTGACAGTGTCGCCCCGTATGTGTCAGAGGTATGAGTTGTTACGTCAGCCACAGTGAATCCAATTAACCTTGAGTACTTAAGCCCTTTGAAAAAGACGATTTCTTCATTTCACACTCTCCCTTTCCCTAAGGAGTTTAGTGGCGCCTTTTGAAGAAAGCCCACTGGTGGATCCAAGGATAGGCCGTGAAAGCCGGGAGCTAGAGTTGAGGCACCGTGAGAATTAAGGTAAGTGGGTCTAACTTTTATGCACCCATGACTATTGAAAACATGATGAAAATGGGTTGGATGATTGAATGAAACATTTGAAGTATGAATGGGTTGGCACAAGATTGGAAATTTGATAGTGTGCTCCTAAATTCCATGACCATGTTAAATATGTATGTATGCTATTGTTATCCATGGAAACTCATGGAATGCTCATAGCGAGACTTGTTGGCATGAATAAGGTTTCATGCCCAAAATGCACCTTGACCATGAGATATTAAGTGTCCGTAACGCATGACAAAAATCGCCAAATTATTTACTATTTTTGGCATTAAATTATCATGGGCCAAATGGTGTCCAAATGGGACCAAATCGGTCCCAAATAGAAGACATGCATATTTACTCTAAGTTCACTTTTTATGACTTGATAAAATTGTCCATTAATGAAAGAGATATGGCCTAAGATATTGAGACATGAACTACCCACAGTCGCTGCTAATTCCAACAACTGTGGCCCTCTTCGGGCAATGTTTCGACCCAGCAAATGGTGTCCAAAAATCTTAAAATCTCAACCATTGGAGAGGTCTGTGAATGTACTCAAAGTTGCATGTTTTGATATTTTTAAAATTTCCCACGGATTTTGAACTGTGATCCGAAATGGGCAAAGACGTCACCACGAACTATTGCAGGAAAATTTCCAGCAACGAAGGTTCCCTTTGTACTAGGCTATCGACCAACTAAACGGTGCCCAAACTCTTTCAAATTTATGTCATTGTAAATATTTATGTGCAAGCTCCAGGTTTTATGTTGAAGGCATTTTGAAACTCCCCCTAAATCAGGAGCTACGCCCTCGTAAAGAGAAGCATGTCACTGCTACTCGTCACTGCACCAATTATATATCCATGCGACACTAAATTGTTTTCATATATGGTAAATGTGAATGATATATGACAAATTTCATATGAATGCGAGGAAGATACGGGAACAATTCCATATGATGAATTTCACTCAAATGCCTTAAAAATATGTGAACCATTTCAAATGAATGCTTTATGTGTGGAATGGGTCCACAAGTGCTTTAGTGATGAAATAATTTCATAATGAGTACCACATGCCACTGTGAAGGTCTATGTGTGAATGCCTTGTGAAAGCTTATGCAATACATGTCTCTTGTAAATGTTATAGCACTATGATGAAAAATGAAACATCTGCCTGAGGCATACTATGATGAATTGCCATTGTTTATTTTGATATTGGCCACTATGCAATGGGACACTCACCGGTAGTGGACATTATTATGGAACTGTGATGAACGGTTACTATTTATTTTCAAGTTGACCACTACGCGGTGGGACACTCACCGGTAGTGCACACTGCTATGATAATGCTTGCTACGCACTGGGACTCAAGCTCAGTGGTAGTGGATGTTACATTGCTATAAGGATGAGATGGTTGACCGTTACACATTGGGACTCGAGTCCTTTGGTGCTGGATACCTGACTTGATGAGAACATTGGTTGCTACGCGGTGGAACTCGAGCCCATTGATAGCGAGAGCTAGGTTCACAAAAACATTGATGAGAATAATGGTCACTACGTGGTGGGACACTCACCGATAGTGGGTATTGTTGTGACATCCCCTGCTACATGATAGGACACTCATCGGTAGTAAAGAATGTGATACCGGCATACTCCCTGGGTTGCACAATGGTAGGAACGGGTTAGGGGAAAAAAAACCGGTTGCTCCCTAAGATTTATGTGACAAGATATGAGATTTGATTAGATGCCTTGCAAGGTGACGGCCTGTCGGACCCCCAATGAGTGCTGGGTATTGTGTGCGTGTGTTGAGGGTATTACAAAGTGGACTACCCCACTTGTCATTACTCTCCCTCCTGTGTGATAGTAGAGGCCTTAAGCAATGAAGTTGGCTTAGCCTAATAGATAAGGCCTCTATTATTGGAGTAGATGATCTAGGGAGTGCGTGTTTAATAATTGAATTTCTGTGTATGGTATGTTGGAATTGGAATGATTGAATGATTAATGATTTTACTGATAGAATTTTTTTTATCATACTAATTCGATGGTGATTGTTGCTTAGAAGAATGTTCTTACTCATCGCCCTGACCTGATATTCATATATGCCAAACTATGATTGTATATTGATGAACTGAACTGTTATCACACATGGAAAGAATCGCAAGAGATGCATAACATTGGACTAGCTTACTGGGCTTTATAGCTCATCCCATTATTTTTCTCCTCTCCTTGTAGATTGATAGTGGTAGGGTCATGGCTTGGGGCTCAGATTTTGCGGTGGCAGGCCAGAGTGGGACTTCTCGAAGAAGGTGTTTAGACTTGTTTATGTCTGGGCTGTTTAGCCCGAGGTTTTGTTCATTGTTGTGTTGTTGATGTGTAATATTGGGCCTTAATGCCCCGAACTGAATGTAATATTTTGGGAAGGATTTAATGTAATAGATTTTTGGTATTTGGGATTTCTTTATGTTTTCTGCTACTTGAGCTGTTGCTTTAGTTCTTTTCTTTGGTTTTCCTTATCACCGATAATAAAAGCATCAAGTCTACTCCCTCCTGAGTGACAAATGTTATATTAGATCACGGACCCATGCTCGATCATCCGTTGCTGCGTAAGGTACGATAGTCGCGGACAAGGTCGTGACAAATATGGTATCGGAGCAGCCAGGATAAGATTCTTGGCCTAGGGAGTTAGGATAGTCCTTTGGATTATTTTGGGGTGGATAAGTGACTCGGTGTTCTTGTGACTAGGTTAAAAGAGAACCCATACCCACAGCACGAGTTCTAGTGATGACAATACTAGGGCACTCGGCGAGTTTTATAGAACTCTGGGGTTATGACCCAAATCAAGAAGGAATCTATGCCAACCTAGTTTACTCCTACCCCCGAGTAGAATGACAGTAGCCTCATGGAGAGGTTTAGGGAAATGACACCCCCAACCTTTTTGGGGCAGGGAGGAGTTGAGAACACTGAGAGGTGGAAAAAATAAATAGAGAAGATCTTAAAGGTGTTGCAATGCTCAAATGAGAAAAACGTTAAGCTAGGAGCCTTTATGCTATAAGGGCAAGCATAATACTGACGGGACTTGTTGAAGAACACTTGGAGGGCGACAGGGACAGAGATCACCTGGGAAAACGTTTTGGTGGCTTTTGATGAGAAGTACTTCCCTGATTCATTCAAGGAAAGGAAGGAAGTAGAATTCATTGAACTCCAGCAAGGGGGGTATGACTGATGAATAATATGTCGCCTAATTTACAGAGATTTCTAGGTATACGCCCCACATCATAAATATCTAGGCACAAAAGGTGGCTAAATTTGATAGGGGGCTTAGACCAGATATCAGGAGTAGGGTGATGTCGGCCAATATAAAGTCGTACACCCAATCGTAGACCACGCTCTAAAGATGGAAAACGATTGCGAGGATCACAGGTTAAGGGAGGAAGGAAAAAGGGAAGTTGTGCCATCAGGGTAGTTTGGAAAGAAAGCCTGGCAATCTTCTAGGATAAATGCCAGAGGGAGACCGTACCCACCTAACCCAAGGATCCCGAAGAGTCTTCCAGGCAATATGGACAATGACCGACACCCGATTTGTACTTATTGTGGGAGAAGCAACCACACTACTGCGGAATGCTATCGGAAGAAGAATGTATATCTGAAATGCGGTAAGCCTGGCCACTGGGAGAAGGACTGCCCAATGATGAAGACCAAAGATCGCCCGAGGACCCAAGGACGAGTGTTCGCACTAAATGAATAAGAGGCTAAGGCATCCACCTCAGTGATTAGAGGTATGCTCGCAATTTGTGATAGTAATGCTAAAGTTTTAATTGACCCTAGATCCTCTCATTCATTTGTTGCACCCCATTTTGCCCATTACATGAATGTCGCACCTGCATGTCTCAATTATACTTTAATAGTATGCACGTCTGTGGGAGGCTCTATAGAGACTGATAGAATATATAAATAGTGTAAGCTCATCATTGATGGGTGCGGCCTACCTCTGGATCTAACCCACCTAGATATTCAAGAATTTGATGTAATTCTAGGCATGGATTGATTGTTTATACACCATGCCACCATCGACTGCCATGAAAAGATGGTAACCTTTAAAGGTCCCGATCAAGCAGAAATACATTTCAAGGGCATTAGGGACAATTCCCCATCTCTACCTTCGGAGCCTCTCGCCTTCTGGCTAAAAATTGTGAAGGATACCTAGCTATGTGGTGGAGAATCAGGATGTTCAGACTCAGTTAGAAGGGACACCAGTAGTAAAAGAATACCCTGAGGTATTTCTAGAGGAGTTGCCATCTCTACCTCCAGAAAGGGAAATCGAACTTGAGACAGAAGTAGTACCTAAAATTGCTCCTATTTCTAAAGCCCCATATAGAATGGCTTCAGCAGAACTGAAATAGTTCAAAGAGCAGTTGCAGGAATTATTGCATAAAGGATTCGTCTGACCTAGTGTGTAACCCTGGGGGCACCGATCTTGTTTGTGAAGAAAAAGGATGGGTCCTCAAGATTATGTATTGAGTATAGGCAGTTGAACCAAGTGACAGTGAAAGATAAGTACCCTCTGCCTAGGATTGACGACCTCTTTGGGCAACTCCAAGGACCTCAAGTGTTTTCGGCGATTGACCTTCGATGGGGGTTATCATCAATTGCGGGTCAAGGAGGAAAACATTGCAAAGACCACCTTCAGAACTCGATACAGTCACTATGAGATGTCGTTTGGATTAACCAAGGCCCCCGCTGTGTTCATGGATTTGATGAATAGGGTGTTCAGACCCTTCCTATATGACTTTGTAATAGTTTTCATTGATGATATCTTGGTATATTTTAAGAGTTGGGAATTGCAAGAACAACATCTAAGAATGGTCTTTAAAACTTTGAAGTTGGAAAGATTGTATGCTAAGTTGTGCAAGAGAGAGTGTTGGCTCCCCAGTGTAGCCTTCCTTGAACACATTATTTCTAAGGATGGGATCACGGCCAACCCCTCTAAGATCGAAACCGTACTTAAGTGGGAAAGGCCAACAAATGTGATTGAGGTTCGTAGCTTCCTGGAACTGTCAGGGTACTATAGGCGCTTTGTAGAAGGATTCTCAAAGATAGTGCGTCCCCTGACTCGACTGACCCAAAAGAATGCAAAATTTATATGGTCATTGGAGTGTGAGTGGAGTTTCCAGGAATTTAAGAAGAGACTAGTCACAGCCCCAATACTGGCCTTGCAAGAGTGGAATGGAGACTTTGTGGTTTACACCGATGCATCTCATAAAGGGCTCATATGTGTACTTATGCAGAGAGGTAGAGTTATTGCTTATGCCTCTATGGCAGGTAAAGCTGCATGAGATAAACTATTCCACTCACAACTTGGAACTCGCGGCAATAGTGTTCGCGTTAAAAATTTGGAGGCACTATCTCTATGGAGCCCAGTTTAAGGTGTTCACGGACCACAAGAGCCTCAAGTACCTCTTTTCCCAAAAAGGGCTGAACATGAGGCCAAGAAGATGGATGGACTTCTTGAATTGTTATGACTGTACAATTGATTACCAACAGGGCAAGACTAATGTAGTAGCCGAGGCCTTAAGTCGAAAAGTTGTGGTCTCCGTGGCATATTTGATGGTTCGAGAAATGAAGCTGTTAGAAGATGTGATGGAGTGGCACCCATCTCAGCCCTGTAGGGAGGGGAAAGGAATGTTGTCATGTTTAAGGATGGAACCCCAACTCCTTCAACAAATCAGAGCGGCCAAAAAAGGAGATCCCTTGATGATAAAAATCCTTGAAGAAATGAAAATGGAAGGAAAAGAAGATTTCTTTATGAGGAGCGATGATTTGTTAAGGGTTAGAGGCCGAGTGTGTGTTCTTAATGACAAGAAGATAAATAGGGTTGTCCTAAAGGAAGCACACCACTCCCGCTACACGGTACACTTAGGGAGTCCAAAGATGTACCAGGATTTGAAAAAGACCTTCTGGTGGAACAACATGAAGCGACATGTGTCACAGTTTGTCACTAAGTATTTGACGTGTCAACAAGTGAAGGCAGAGCATCAGAAACCTGTTGGACTGCTATGGCCCCTGCCCATATCAGAGTGGAAATGGAAACACATCACGATGGACTTTATTTTTGGATTACTGAGATCAAGTGCAGGGCATGATAGTATTTGGGTCGTGGTGGTTCACGCGACCTATAGCCTGGACAAGCTAGCCCAGTTGTACATCATAGAAATTGTGAGATTGCATGGAGTGCCCAGCAGCATTGTGTCTGACAGGGACATTAGATTCACCTCCATATTTTGGACAAGTCTGTAGTTAGCCTTAGGAAACCAGACTTACATTTAACACCGCCCTTCATCCCCAAACAGATGAACAATCAGAGAGAACCATCCAGAACATGGAGGACATATTAAGGGCATGTGTCATTGAATTTAAGGGAAGTTGGGAAGACCATATACCTCTGATAGAAATTGCCTATGACAATAGTTTCCAAGCCAGTATTCAGATGGCACCCTATGAGGCACTGTATGGGAGAAAGTGTAGACCGCCCATCTTTTGGGACGAGGTGGGCGAAAGAAGATTATTAGAGCCCGAAATGGTTCAGATAACTTCTGAGAAGTATCCCTTAATTAGAAAGTGCCTCAAGACAGCCCATAGTCAGCCAAAGAGTTATGCCGATAAACGCCAGAGAAACCTCGAGTTTGAAGTGGCGTATCGAGTCTTCTTAAAAGTATCACCAACCAAGGGTGTTACGAGATTTAATAAAAACGGGAAATTGAGCCCATGATTCATTGGACCTTTTAAAGTCCTGAAATGAAATGGAAGCACGGCTTACCGACTTGCTCTGCCACATGAACTGGACAACGTCCACAATGTCTTCCATATATCACTGCTGGGAAATACCAACCTGACCCATTCCATGTCTTGGAGTACGAACCAATCCTGCTCAAGGAAGATTTGAATTATATTGAACAACCGATTGGGATATTAGACAGGAGGGTAAAAGTATTGCGTAATAAAGAGATTCCCTTGGTGCGAGTGCAATGGCAGTATCAATCAAAGGAAATATTGACATGGGAACGGGAAGATGAAATTAGATAGAA
The DNA here is from genome assembly GCF_000471905.2 of Amborella trichopoda. Next base: position 1,302,852 of record NW_006496667.1, on the reverse strand, counting down.
ATACCCCCACCTGTTTAATTAAATTTAATATGATTTTGAAGACAAAATCCTTTTTAAGGAGGAGGATGATGTAAGGACCACGATTTTTCCACGGAAAGGCACAACACCGGGTGAGTGAAGAAAGGCACAATGCTGGGTGAGTGACGAAGGCGCAACGCAGGTTGAGAAAAGGGAGAAGCAGCGCCAGCGTCGGTTGAGATAAGGAAGATGCAGCGCCAGCACTGATTGAGAAAAGGGAGAGGCAGTGCCAGAACCGGTTGAGAGAAGGGAGAAGCAGTGCCAGCGCCGGGTGAGTGAAAGAGGAAGCAGCACCGGTGTGTGTTTTGGTCAACCACACAGCTGTCACCTGACAGTGCCGCCCCATACGTGTCAGAGGCATGAGTGGTTACGTCAGCCATAGTGAATCCTACCAACCATGAGTACTTAAGCCATTGGACAAACAAGATTTGCTCATTTCACACTCTCTCTTTCCCTAAGGAGTTAACCGCCGACCTTTGAAGAAAGCCCACTGGTGGATCTAAGGAGAGCCCGTGGAGGCCATGAGCTGGGAGCTGAGGCACCGTGAGAATTAAGGTAAGTGGGTCTAGCTTTTATGCACCCATGACTGTTGAAAACATGATGAAAATGGGTTGGATGATAGAATGAAACATGTGAAGTACGAATTGGTTGGCACAAGGTTGGAAATTTGAGAGTGTTCTCCTAAATTCCATGACCATGTTACATATGTATGCATGATATTGTTATCCATGGAAACTCATGGAATGCTCATTGTGAGACTTGTTGGCACGAATAAGGTTTCATGCCCAAAATGCACATTGACCACGAGATATTAAGGGTCCTTTAAAAGCACGACAAAAATCGCAAAATCTTTTACTGTTTCTAGCATTAAAATGATCATGGGCCAAATGGTGTCCAAATGGGACCAAATTGGTCCCAAATAGAAGACATGTATGTTTACTCTAAGTTCACTTTTTATGACACGATAAAAATGTGCATTAATGAAAGAGATATGGCCTAAAATTGAGGCACGACACGACCCACGGTTGCTGCTAATTCCAGCAACTTTGGCCCTCTTCAGGCAATGTTTTGACCAAGGAAATGGTGTCAAAAAACCTTAAAATCTCAACCATTTGAGAATTTTGTGAATGTACTCAAAGTTGCATGTTTTGAGATTTTTGAAATTTCTCACGGATTTTAAATTGTGATCCGCAATGTGCAAAGACGTTACCGCGCACTGTTGTAGAAAAATGTAATAATTCTAAAATTTTAAAAAAAAAAAATTAAAAATAAAAATAAAAAATAAACAAGAAGGAAAGAAACTCTTAATAAGTGAGGGTCTATATGAGCATGATGGTCCTTAGAGACCATCACTATTTTCAAAATCTTTTGGTTAAGTTTCTTTTGTTTGCTTCTACCTTGCCACGTCAAGTGGACGTCGGCTTTAAGCATAAAAGGGGTATTGTAACGGTTACACCTCGTTTATGAGGTGTCACTTAATAAAATAATATAATAAGGTGTCGTAAGAGTTTAAATACGAGAGGCAACTCCCACCCTAGAAAACTTCTGAAATCTTTCCATTTCTGGTCGAAACACAGTGAGCTCCTCTCCCTAGCCGAATTTTTATCGGAAGCACCCTCTCAAATATTTTAGGTAAGTGACATCGTCTTCCTGAAAAATAGTCTGTTTTTAATAAATAGTGATAATTCCGTCCAGAATTTTTATTTTATAAGTTTTGTATGTAAGTGACATTATTATCTAGAAAATAATCCATTCTTTTTAAATTTAAATGAAATAATTATTTCTACTTATTATCACGATCTTCAGGCGCGATAAATTTTATGCGCACGCGACCTCATTATTTTGAAACATAACCTTTTTAATAAAAATTGTGATGTTTTTTCTATGTTAGAAAATTTTTGATACTGTAAAATTATTAGAAAAAAATGTGATATTTCTACTTTAAGTAAAATTGTGAGATTTCTTTC